>ONZH01003142.1:0-29385 GCA_900303285.1 Rhinella marina
CCAACACAAGGACCACCCTGGAGTAATCCCCAGTGAAATCATCAGGGCATTGACTCTTCTTGTAGGAGTGGTGCTCAAACTGCTGGGATGCATCTGTGGGACCCTTTTTCAGAGATGATGTCCTCCACTCGACTCTCAAAGAGCTGAGGGGTCTTCAGGAGAGGTGGGCAGTCGAGCTCGGCTATCAGACGGTCAGCAGTATGGCTGTGATGTCATCCTTCCTACGAAATGGACATATCCACACCTGCAAGGAAGAATACAACATATAAATCATTTCCAGGCAATTATGGAGGCAATAGAGGAGAAATAGAAAGCTTGATGGAAACTAGAAATCAAAAACCCTGATGACGATTGATGCAAGAAATCATTTGAACTGCTAGAACAGTGGTCTACAACCTCTGGCTCAGCAAGTGCTGCTGTAGAAATACAACTCCCATCATCCCATAATAGCCTGCACCAAGCATCTCAGAGGAGATTTATCAAGAGCAGGGATACATTTAAAGGGGTTTACCGAGAGTTACCTACTGATGACCTATCCTCAGGATAGGTCATCAGTATCTGATCGGTGGGGGTCCGAGACCTGGGACCCCGCCGATCAGCTGTTTGAAAAGTGACCACCGAGGCTTTCTGTCAGCTTTTCCTAGGCCAGTGACGTCACTTTCATCGGTCACGTGGCCTAGGAGCTGCTCACATGAATGGGGCTGAGCGCGATACCAAGCACAGCCGCTGTACAATGTACAGCGCTGTACTTGGTGAGCTGAGAGAAGGCCTCGGCAGTCCCGGGAGCGCCGTTGCCTTCTCAAACAGCTGATTGGCAGACCCCAGTTGTCGGACCCAGTTGTCTGAGCCCCACCGATAAGATTCTGATGACCTATCCTGAGGATAGGTCATCAGTAGTTAACTCCCGGAAAACCCCTTTAATTTATCATGAGGTTCATGCCTGGTTACAAATTAAGTGTATCCTCTGACAGTCTATGCGCCCTGAATGAATTCTAGGCCAGCTTGCAGCTTCCATAGATTCGGGTTATCATTTAAAGCAGAAAACTGGCATAGATTAAGTAACTCTTCTGGGGCTTTTGTCCAAGCCCATCCCTTTCAAAAATGGAGAGGGTTTAAAATTTACAAATATTTTAAACAGGATTTGCAAAATTTGTATATCAGTTTTCTGGTGTATGGCAATGATAAATCTCTCCTTGTGCTCTGAACTACCAAAAGCAGTGGACATAATTTATCATGGCTTCTCCTGACCATGGTGTTATCATGTTTGCCATTATTTGTGTGACCAGTGACAGTGACCAGTAAAGTGGGGGAACACTGACCAGTAAGATAGGATGAATAATAACCAGTAAGATAGGGTAATGACCAGTATGATCGGACAGTGGAAATGTCAGACTAGACCACTAATACATACGATACTCCCGAATGTAAATAATATTGGATAAGGTGTGGGCGTCACCCACTATAAATATCATCCATAACCCCAATTGTAGTAACAAAAAAAGGATTTTACTGATTCATGACCATACCCAAAAACAGGACATAGAGATAACCCATAATTCCCAATGTACCTTGTTTGGTGTTCTATATTATCAATCTCAGTGACCAGTAAGATAAGGAAGTGACTAGTAAGATAGGGCAATGACCAGTAAGATAAAGGGGGCAGGGAATAGATTAACCAAAGGCACTTTCCAAATGGTCTGAGAGCTGGAACCTTATTGGCTGCTATGAACAAGCTCCACTCGTATTTTGCAGTGGTTTAGATGATCTCTTCACACACATAAATCATCCCATACAGTTCCCTGGTACAGTAATGGAACCTTCCAGATCCCCCCCTGCAGTGTCTGACTGAGAACTTACCATGATCTGAAGAGGGGTCATAGACTTCACTACACACATGGATGCTTCTCTCTTGCAGACAGAGGAGGGGTGAGATGCAGAAAAGCTGGGAGACATCTTCCTCCTCCTGCAGCCGGCAACCAGGCACGACAGTTTGTAACAGCAATCATCATTCAAGTTTCTGAGGGGAAGTGCTGATTGGTTGAACAGATTCAAATCCACCAATCAGCAGCTCTCTGTTCTCTGCAGCCTGGAACTGGAGGAGCACACTGAGCCCTGAATGATGTGTGCGACTGTGAGGTGGACTGCATTTTATTGATTAAAGGACCAATTATTACCCCCAGTAGGGCTGATGCAAATAAAATTTCCTATTAGTGTCCATACTTTTGCTCTTTTTCCCCTGAAATGTTTCTACTTTTTTTATTGATAGCAGGGGACGTATGGTTAAAGAAAAAAAAAATCTTTTTTTTAAAATTGCACTATACCATGAATAAGCATAATTATTAGTCCCGCTAAAGGGCTTTTATCCCGTTCCTGGTATTTTTCACCTTCCTGACAGAGCTTATTTTTAAAAATCTGTAACTTTGGAATGCTTTTACTTTTTCAAGCCATTAAGAGACTTTTTTATTGTGACATATCGTACTTTAGAATATTGGTAAATCTGAGATGATTATTTATGAAAAAAATCCCAGGTTTACAGAAAATTTGGAAAAATTCACCATTTTCTAAATTTTAATTTCTCTGCTTTTGTATTTTATTTTTTTTGCAATACGATTAACCCTTTCTACCCCAGAGGTTTTTTTGCTTTTGCATTTTCGTTTTGCGCTCCCTGCCTTCCCAGAGCCATAACTTTTTTATTTGTATGTTCACATAGCCATATGAGGGCTTGTTTTTTGCAGAACAAGTTCTACTTTACAACTCCACAATTTAATATTACATATGATGTAGTGGGAAGTGGGAAAAAAATTCCAAATGGGGTGAAATTGCAAAAAAAAAAAGCTACTCCGCCACAGTTTTACAAGTCTATAGGAGCGATTCTTCCCATTGAAATGAATGGGGCAGTGAGGTGTAATTACACCTACTCACCACTACCCCTATTATGGCCAGCATGTAAACAATGAAGAGGAGGCAGCGCTGGTATGGCACGCGCCTCCTCTTCAAACAGCTGATCGGCGGGGGTGCCGGGTGTCGGACCCCCGCCGATCTGATATTGATGACTTATCCTGAGGATAGGTCATCAATAAATTTAACTTGGAGAACCCCTTTAACTCCTCAGCTGCCGCGATCAGCGTGGATTGTGGCACCTGTGAGTGAAGGCAGAGGGATGCGACTCCCTCTACCTTCTGATTGGAGCCCCCCAGTGAAGTTGCGGGGCTCCGATCGGTTGCCATGGTAGCCTGGACGCTGCTGAATCTGTCAGTTTCTGTTTACCCATAAGTCTATTCTAGCAGGTTTCAAGAAGTGGGCTTTAAAGGGAACCTGTCATCACCGAAACACCCTCTGAACTAGAGTAAGCGTTGTATAGTGTAAGTGATGCTGAATCCGAATATGTAAGTTTTATCTTCATACTCACTTCCATTCTGACGCTGTGCTCCCACAAACTTGCAGTAAAATGCACTCACTGGACTCTTCTTTGAGTCCTCTCCATTATATGAGTGAGCACTGGAGTCCAGTGAGTGCATTTTACTGCTGGTTTGTGGGAGCACAGCATCAGAATGGAAGTGAGTACGAAGATAAAACTTACATATTCGGATTCAGCATCACTTACACTATACACCGCTTACTCTAGTTCAGGGGGTGTTTCGGAGATGACAGGTTCCCTTTAAGTTACTTTCCCATTGGTACAGTCTCTCCTACCTGTTGGGGCTGTGGCTTAGAGACAGGAACCATTCTTCATATCTTCTGGGAATGCTCAATTTTAAGGGTTTTTTGGAAGAGGTGTGGTCTATCACCCCCAAAGTCACTGATTTGTTCAACCTTGTTCCCCAGCTCTCTTACTGTATCTTAGTGACATACTGGTTACCTGTTACCTAACCTACTGCCTTTCGCTTATTCAGCATCTAATTAACATAGTGCAGACATGTATTGAGCAAACCCTCATACAAAGGGGACCCCTGCTGTGCTTGGGATTGTGGGAAGATAAATACAAAAGTGAGTGGTGAGATAAATATTTTTCCATACAGTCTCACATCTCTAATCAGAATGTTTGTGTGTGTGTGTGTGTGTGTATATATATATATATACAGTACAGACCAAAAGTTTGGACACACCTTCTCATTCAAAGAGTTTTCTGTATTTTCATGACTATGAAAATTGTAGATTCACACTGAAGGCATCAAAACTATGAATTAACACATGTGGAATTATATACTTAACAAAAAAGTGTGAAACAACTGAAAATATGTCTTATATTCTAGGTTCTTCAAAGTAGCCACCTTTTGCTTTGATTACTGCTTTGCACACTCTTGGCATTTTCTTGATGAGCTTCAAGAGGTAGTCACCTGAAATGGTATTCCAACAGTCTTGAAGGAGTTTCCAGAGATGCTTAGCACTTGTTGGCCCTTTTGCCTTCACTCTGCGGTCCAGCTCACCCCAAACCATCTCGATTGGGTTCAGGTCTGGTGACTGTGGAGGCCAGGTCATCTGGCATAGCACCCCATCACTCTACTTTTTGGTCAAATAGCCCTTACACAGCCTGGAGGTGTGTTTGGGGTCATTGTCCTGTTGATAAATAAATGGTGGTCCAACTAAACGCAAACCAGATGGAATAGCATGCCGCTGCAAGATGCTGTGGTAGCCATGCTGGTTCAGTATGCCTTCAATTTTGAATAAATCCCCAACAGTGTCACCAGCAAAGCACCCCCACACCATCACACCTCCTCCTCCATGCTTCACGGTGGGAACCAGGCATGTAGAGTCCATCCGTTCACCTTTTCTGCGTCGCACAAAGACACGGTGGTTGGAACCAAAGATCTCAAATTTGGACTCAGCAGAGGTGACTCTTGGTCTTCCTTTCCTGGGGCGGTCCTCATGTGAGCCAGTTTCTTTGTAGCGCTTGATGGTTTTTGCGACTGCACTTGGGGACACTTTCAAAGTTTTCCCAATTTTTCGGACTGACTGACCTTCATTTCTTAAAGTAATGATGGCCACTCGTTTTTCTTTACTTAGCTGCTTTTTTCTTGCCATAATACAAATTGTAACAGTCTATTCAGTAGGACTATCAGCTGTGTATCCACCTGACTTCTGCCCAACACAACTCATGGTCCCAACCCCATTTATAAGGCAAGAAATCCCACTTATTAAACCTGACAGGGCACACCTGTCAAGTGAAAACCATTTCAGGTGACTACCTCTTGAAGCTCATCAAGAGAATGCCAAGAGTGTGCAAAGCAGTAATCAAAGCAAAAGGTGGCTACTTTGAAGAACCTAGAATATAAGACATATTTTCAGTTGGTTCACACTTTTTTGTTAAGTATATAATTCCACATGTGTTAATTCATAGTTTTGATGCCTTCAGTGTGAATCTAATCATGAAAAAACAGAAAACTCTTTGAATGAGAAGGTGTGTCCAAACTTTTGGTCTGTACTGTATATGTATATATATATATATATATATATATATATATATATATAATTTTTTTTTTTTTTCATTTTATCCATTTCTCCTTGTGGAGAGAGCCTAGTACGCATGAGGAATGTGCACTGCACTGCCCCCCTGGGAAAAGGGTATGCAAATTAGCTCTCCTGTTCCTGCTGTGCCTCTGGTATCATCAGTTGGAAGGTAGCCAATGATCAACCTATAATCCTATACATTAATTTAAACAGCCCTTGAGACTTAAAGGGGTTGTCTCACAAAAAATATTCTACAGTTTTCAAACCAGCACCTGGATCTGAATACTTTTGTAATTGTATGTAATATATATATATATATATATATATATATATATATATATATATATATATATATATACACTCACCGGCCACTTTATTAGGTACACCATGCTAGTAACGGGTTGGACCCCCTTTTGCCTTCAGAACTGCCTCAATTCTTCGTGGCATAGATTCAACAAGGTGCTGGAAGCATTCCTCAGAGATTTTGGTCCATATTGACATGATGGCATCACACAGTTGCCGCAGATTTGTCGGCTGCACATCCATGATGCGAATCTCCCGTTCCACCACATCCCAAAGATGCTCTATTGGATTGAGATCTGGTGACTGTGGAGGCCATTTGAGTACAGTGAACTCATTGTCATGTTCAAGAAACCAGTCTGAGATGATTCCAGCTTTATGACATGGCGCATTATCCTGCTGAAAGTAGCCATCAGATGTTGGGTACATTGTGGTCATAAAGGGATGGACATGGTCAGCAACAATACTCAGGTAGGCTGTGGCGTTGCAACGATGCTCAATTGGTACCAAGGGGCCCAAAGAGTGCCAAGAAAATATTCCCCACACCATGACACCACCACCACCAGCTTGAACCGTTGATACAAGGCAGGATGGATCCATGCTTTCATGTTGTTGACGCCAAATTCTGACCCTACCATCCGAATGTCGCAGCAGAAATCGAGACTCATCAGACCAGGCAACGTTTTTCCAATCTTCTACTGTCCAATTTCGATGAGCTTGTGCAAATTGTAGCCTCAGTTTCCTGTTCTTAGCTGAAAGGAGTGGCACCCGGTGTGGTCTTCTGCTGCTGTAGCCCATCTGCCTCAAAGTTCGACGTACTGTGCGTTCAGAGATGCTCTTCTGCCTACCTTGGTTGTAACGGGTGGCAATTTGAGTCACTGTTGCCTTTCTATCAGCTCGAACCAGTCTGCCCATTCTCCTCTGACCTCTGGCATCAACAAGGCATTTCCGCCCACAGAACTGCCGCTCACTGGATGTTTTTTCTTTTTCGGACCATTCTCTGTAAACCCTAGAGATGATTGTGCGTGAAAATCCCAGTAGATCAGCAGTTTCTGAAATACTCAGACCAGCCCTTCTGGCACCAACAACCATGCCACGTTCAAAGGCACTCAAATCACCTTTCTTCCCCATACTGATGCTCGGTTTGAACTGCAGGAGATTGTCTTGACCATGTCTACATGCCTAAATGCACTGAGTTGCCGCCATGTGATTGGCTGATTAGAAATTAAGTGTTAACGAGCAGTTGGACAGGTGTACCTAATAAAGTGGCCGGTGAGTGTATATATATAATGTATTGCTGTGGTGAAGCCTAGAGGGGACGTAGTCCATACTCACAGGCTATCTGCTGTGGCGGTGGGTGTCCATCATCCGGGAGGTGCGCTGAAGGTGAGAGACTTTGCGGCCTTGTTGGGGGGTGAAAGACCCTAGCTGGAGCGGGAATCCTTTGCAACTTTCCTGGAGGATATCCCAGACGACTTTGGTGGTCGGGCTGTTGCTGCTGCTATAGAGAGACCCAGGGGTGCAAGGCTTGGATACAGCTAGAGGGACCTTATATTCATGGGACGGAAAACTGGGACCTCTGCCTCCTCTCCTACGCATCAGGCGCTGGTGGATGTCATGAGTCAGACAGATGAAATGGTTGACGGCTCGTCTGATCAGTTAGAGGTCGACCTAAGTAAAATAATGACGGCCATTACAACTTGCCAGTCTGTGCTCACTACTAAAATAGATCATCTTCAGTCGGATCTGACCTGCCTCCTCCATGACATTGATAAGATACGGGACAGAACCACTGAGGTGGAGAGGCGTTTGGGAGAGGTAGAGGATGTGGCCCATCTGGGGGAAAACCACGTGAGAACCCTCCAACAACAGGTAAAGATTCTGCAGGCGAAAGTTGAGGATGCGGAGAACCGCAATAGGCGCAATAATGTGCGCATCCTGGGGCTGCCAGAGAGAGTGGAGGGTCAAACACCTGAGACTTTTGCGGAGCGACTGATTCAACAATGTTTGGCACCTATTACTCTGTCCTCTAGCTTTGTGGTGGAGTGGGCGCACAGGATACCTGCTAAGCCCTTACCTCCGGGGGCTCCTGCTTGGCCCTTTATACTAAAAGTTTTAAATTATCGTGACAGGGATGCTATACTGGCGGCAGCCCGTCAGATCAAAGAGATCAAGTTTGAAAATACCAGAATCTCTTTTTATCCTGACTTCTCCTCGGAGGTCCAAAAGCAAAGGCGACAATTTACTACTGTGAGAACAAGGCTGTGGGAGAAGGGCATCAAATACGCCATGATATACCCTGCACGGCTCAGAATCCAAGATGGGGACTCTACAAGATTTTTCTCCACACCAGAAGATGCGTCCGATTGGTTGGATAAGAGAGGCTGATCGCAGATGAAGTCTGGTCCATATGAATCCTTGTTGCTGGGGATGGCAACGTTGCCAGGAGGGGTCTTTGCTGCATTGGACACCTTTCTTACTTTTTTGGGTTTAGTGAAAGAAGAAGTTGGAGTGGGGGTGATTTTTGGTGTTCTATGTAACTCCTGACGGGGGGGGGGGGTTCTGTGTTCAAAGAGAGTTAGCATATCTACGCTTGTTTGGGTATGATAGGCTCAGATAGGTTGGGGAGGTCTGGGCAGGGTGGGGGGTTTACAATTGGCTGGGGTTGGAGTTTTGTGTTTCATATGTTCTTGTTGTCTGTCTTGTGGTGTGAATGTGTGAATGCTTGGCCCAGGCGTCCCGTAGTCCTCCTGCGACAGGAGGTGAGTTTTTACCTTTGGTATGGCTACCTGCAGGTTTGTCTCCTGGAACGTCCGGGGGCTTAAAGGGAACCTGTCATCTCCGAAACACCCCCTGAACTAGAGTAAGCGTTGTATAGTGTAAGTGATGCTGAATCCGAATATGTAAGTTTTATCTTCATAATCACTTCCGTTCTGATGTTGTGCTCCCACAAACCAGCAGTAAAATGCACTGAGAGGACTCTTCTTTGAGTCCTCTCCATTATGTGAGTCAGCACTGGAGTCCAGTGAGTGCATTTTACTGCAGGTTTGTGGGAGCACAACATCAGAATGGAAGTGAGTATGAAGATAAAACTTACATATTCGGATTCAGCATCACTTACACTATACACCACTTACTCTAGTTCAGGGGGTGTTTCGGAGATGACAGGTTCCCTTTAATGATAAAGTAAAGCGCTCTCTGGTCTTTAACTATTTGAAGGGCTACAGCCCAGATGTGGTGATCTTGCAGGAGACTCACCTGAGGGGGCGGAAAGTATTGGCACTAAAGAGGCTGTGGGTGGGTTCAGTCTACCATGCAGTATATAGTAACTATGCCAGAGGGGTTTCGGTGCTTATAGCTAAAGCGCTCCCCTTTCAGCTTCACTCGGTACAGATTGACATTTCTGGCAGATATGTTATTATGTCTGCGGCAGTGAGGGGTTCAGATTATGTCATAGTAGGACTTTATGTCCCTCCTCCCTTCCAGAGAGGTTTACTAGATGAGATAATGGGGAGGGTCGCGGCCCTCCCACTTGCCCCTCTTATCATTTTGGGGGATTATAATGCAGTCTTGGATCCAACTGCTAAAAGACTCCGCCCCCAACTGGTTCATAACAAAGCACTTAAGCCCATAATCTAACTGAAGGGTGGAGATATCTGCATGTGGATAGGCGTTAGTACTCCTGCCATACGGCTGCTTCTGAAGCGCTATCGCGTATAGATCTTGTGTTTGTTAATCAAGAGATGTTAGCACAGCTAAAGGGAGCGGAATATTTGCCTAGAGGAATATCGGACCATGCCCCACTTTTGGTAATTATTGCCCAACAGGTTGCACCCCCGGAGAGGCAATGGCGCCTTAATTCTAAGTGGTTGGAGGTGCTGCCGGTGGTTTGGGCTGCCCAGCAGTGTGTGACCATGTACTGGGCTGTTAATGAGGGTTCTTCAGACCCCATATATGAGTGGGAAGCATTCAAGGCGGTGCTGCGGGGTATGCTCAGGGCCGCCATCAGGGGGGTACAGCAGAACCTGCTGTGGGGGGCCCGGGCAGATTCGTCAAGAAAGGGGGGCCCTGGCACCTGGCGGTGTCCCGGTACGGGGGAGGTATGTCCTGGCCTCTGGCAGCTGTCTCTGCGTCCATAGGACGTAGAGACAGTTGCCTGTTGCAGGAAGGAGCAGATAGCCGAAACCGGCTGTCTGCTTCTTCCATCCTCCCTCCTGTCCCCCCTGCAGCTCTCCGTACCTCCCAGGCACTCCTCAGGTCTCGGCGGTGGGTGGGGCCGGCCGGCAGCATAGGCCCCGCCCCCTTCAGACATGAGAAGAAGATCTCCTGCTCTGATGATGCTGGCCCTGCTGCTATGAAAGTTTATTTCCTTGACTGTGACATCACTGTGTTTATCATCCCTTGACTGTGACATCACTGTGTTTATTATCTCTGTACTGTGACATCACTGTGTTTATTATCTCTGTACTGTGACATCACTGTGTTTATTATCCCTTGACTGTGACATCACTGTGTTTATTATCCCTTGACTGTGTCATCACTGTGTTTATTATTCCTGGACTGTGACATCACTGTGTTCATTATCCCTGGACTGTGACATCACTGTGTTTATTATCCCTGTACTGTGACATCACTGTTTTTATTATCTCTGTTCGGTGACATCACTGTGTTTATTATCCCTGGACTGTGACATCACTGTGTTTATCCCTGACTGGACATCACTGTGTTTATTATCCTGGACTGTGACATCCACTGTGTTTATTATCCCTGGACTGTGACATCACTGTGTTTATTATCCCTGGACTGTGACATCAATGTGTTTATTATCCCTGGACTGTGATGTTTGGACATCACTGTGTTTATTATCTCTGATCGGTGACATCACTGTGTTTATTATCCCTGGACTGTGACATCACTGTGTTTATTATCCCTGTACTGTGACATCCCTGTGTTTATTATCCCTGGACTGTGACATCACTGTGTTTATTATCCCTGGACTGTGACATCACTGTCTTTATTATCCCTGTACAGTGACATCACTGTGTTTATTATCCTGTACTGTGACATCACTGTGTTTATTATCTCTGTACTGTGACATCACTGTGTTTGTTATCCCTGTACTGTGACATCACTGTGTTTATTATCCCTGTACAGTGACATCGCTGTGTGTATTATCCCAGTGCAGGAAGAGGTAAGTGCTCTGTGTTTGTGCGTTTGTTTTCTATTTTTCAGGGTCGTGAATGCAGAGGACTACGTCAGATTCGGTGGACTACGTCGGACCAGCTTTTTTTTTTTTTAATAAAATGGTCAAACAGGGGTCTGGGGGAGTGTTTATTTCAATAAAATGTTTTATACTTGTGTGTGTGTATTTTTTTTTACAATACTACAGTTTTAGTAATTATGGCTATCTACAGACGGCCCTGATTACTAATACTGGGCTTAGTGCTTGCCGGTATGGCAGGCCAGCACTAACCCCAACATCTATTACCTCGGCACCCACCGCCACCAGGGGTGCCGGGAAGAGCCGGGTACTCGCAGGACCGGACCTTCTAAATTGAGGGTCTGACTCTGGGGCGGCTGTAGGCTGGTACCATTAGGCTGGGAAGGGCCAATAACCGTGTCCCTTCCCACCCTGGTAGTGCCAGGCTGCCGCTGCTGGTTGTATCTGGCTGACGAAGGAAAAAAGGGGGGGACCCCACGCCATTTTTAAAAAAAATTATTTAATTATTTTTGTAAAAAAATGGCGTGGGGTCCCCCCCTTTTTTCCTTCGCCAGCCAGATACAACCAGCAGCGGCAGCCTGGCACTACCAGGGTGGGAAGGGACACGGTTATTGGCCCTTCCCAGCCTAATGGTACCAGCCTGCAGCCGCCCCAGGGCCAGACCCTCAATTTAGAAGGTCCGGTCCTGCGGGTACCCGGCTCTTCCCGGCACCCCTGGTGGCGGTGGGTGCCGAGGTAATAGATGTTGGGGTTAGTGCTGGCCTGCCTAATCCTGCCTAAAGAATCTACCTTGTCACAGTGGCAGGCTTACTAATCTTTTGGGCAAAAAAAGCAGTTGTGATATGCCGTAAAAAAGAAAGATGTAATGTGCTATGTGGAGGTTGCTGTATATTAAGCAAATCTGTAAAGTTTACCCGAAAGGGGGGGGCCCGCGAAATTTGCCTATAGGGGGCCCCGAAATTCCTGATGGCAGTCCTGGGTATGCTTATCAGTGCTATTGCAACACATAGGAGGGAATTGGGGGTTACACGTACTCGGTTGGAGGCGGACCTCGTGGCCAGGGAGGAGGAATATATTACAAACCCAGATGATGGAGCTCGTACTGAATGGCTGGAGGCACAGAGGCGCCTGACTCTTCAGCTAGTAGAGTATACCCAAAAAAGACTACTGTTTCAGAAGCAGGTGGTCTTTTCGGATGGTGACAAAAATGGGAAGGCACTGGCGTATCTGGCAAAATGTGAATCACCTCAGACGGTGGTATCATCAATAATTAATATGGAGGGTGAGCGGCTTAGTGAGCCTAGTGATATATGTAACCAGTTTGCTCAGTACTATGCCAATTTATATGAATCTAGATCTTCACATTCACCTGAGAGTCTATGGGCCTTCTTGAGCGCCATTAAACTTACACCATTGTCCTTGTCGGATAGGGATTACTTGGGGTCCCCAATTACAGTGGGTGAGGTTGAGGCGGCAATCCAGAGTATGTCTGTGGGGAGGTCCCCTGGTCCGGACGGCTTTCCGCTGGAGTGGTATAGGCTGGATGTGGAAGGCCATAGTGTTTGGCTACTTAAGCTGTTTGAGTTTGCCTATCAGCATGGTAGTTTGCCCCCATCTTTCATGGAGGCCACTATTGTAGTAATCCATAAGCCGGGGAAGCCGACGGACCAGTGTGGCTCATACAGGCCGATATCACTATTGAACATTGACGCAAAAATACTGGCAAAAGTGCTGGCCAGACGCCTTAGAGAAGTTATCCTTTCAATTATTGATCCAGATCAATCCGGATTTATGCCGGGTAAAACCACGGACATTAACCTCCGAAGGTTATATACGAACCTGCAGGTTAGACATGATAATGCTGGGTCCAGGGCCATTGCCTCCTTGATAACGAGAAGGCATTTGACTCGGTCGAGTGGCAGTTCATGTGGGAGACGTTGGCCTGCTTAGATTTCCCCCAGACTTTTATAAAGTGGGTAAAATTGCTGTACCAGGCGCCTAATGCGAGAATCAGAGTGAATGGGCATTTATCTCGCCCCTTTCAACTTCATAGGGGCACTAGGCAGGGTTGTCCACTCTCGCCCATGTTGTTTGCTATCATTATGGAGCCCCTTACCCAGTTGATTAACTCTTGCTCACTTATTGAAGGATGGTCAATAGCAGGGATACAGGAAAAGCTGTCATTATATGCTGATGACACATGAGTATATCTGGCGGACCCAGGACCATCGTTAGAGGCGTTACTAGAAATAGTTAATACCTACGGGACCTATTCAGGACTGAAGGTGAACTGGGCGAAGTCCAGTTTATGTCTCATTGATGGAGAGGATGAGGTGGGGGTGACCCCGCATTCCAACTTGAGGATAGTGGACCAGTTTGTGTATTTGGGGATTGTAGTACATAGGGATCCTAAATTATTTTACCAATTAAATATAATACCTACTATGGAGTATATTACACGTAAGATACTGGCTTGGGAGAATCTGCCTCTATCGCTAGTGGGACGCATAAACATTGTAAAAATGGTTTTGTTGTTGCCTAAAATATTATATGTCTATAGGGCTGCACCGATAAAGCTTCCTAAAGCTCACTTTATATCTATAGATCGATTGCTGTCACCTTTTTTATGGAGACACCAGGCTCCTAGACTGGCAAGGAAAACCTTGAAGGCTTTATACGCACAGGGGGGACTGGGGCTTCCAGATATGTATGTTTATTATGTAGCCTCACAACTAATGTATGCCTCGTGGTGGATTAGGGCAGATGCGAACAACCCGGCGGTGGTCCTAGAGGCTGCCCTGGTGGGCTCCTATGAGGCACTGACAAACTTGGCATATCGAGATGGGGCCTGTGTAGTGAGGTACTATACTGAAAGCATGGCAGCTGTGGTGGCGGCATGGAGGTCGTTTGTGGAGGTGCATGTGGATGATGCGGATGGTGAGACCTCGTCCCCCTATATCCCACTATGGAAGAATAGGCAGCTTAAGGAACTTCTGCACATGCCTGATTATGAGTTTTGGCCCCAGAAAGGAATAAAATACCTTGTTCAACTGTATCAGGATGGGATCTTCCGCACATTTGACAGTCTGAAGCGTGAATACGGTTTACCTCGCACGAGTTTTTATCGGTACCTCCAATTGAGACATGCCTGTGACACTCAGTTTACTGCTCAACCTATTCAGCTGAAGTGTGGTCCACTGGAGTCTGTTGCCAGGAGGGCTAAGCCATACAAACCAATGTCCTCCTTTTATAAGGAGATATTATCTCTGCAGGACTCTCCACTCAAGCACTCTTTTGAGCGCTGGTGTGCTGATATTCCTGAGCTAGAGGAGTCTCATTTGGGGGAATTATGCTCGGTGTGGAGGTCAACGGTGATCAGTGCCCGCGATCAACTTATCCAAATTAAATGGATCCATAGGGTTTACCTGACCCCTGTCCGGTTATTTTATATGCGTAGGTTGTCGGATCCCTCTTGTTCGAGATGTGGTGCGTCAAGGGGATCGCTGCTCCACATGATATGGGAGTGTCATGTATTGAGACGATACTGGGATCAAGTTTGTCAATTTATTAATATGAAGCTGGGGCTCCCAGGGATTAGCTCTCCCGGAGTTTGCTTATTGGGTTTAGTGGTTGATCTGACCCCTGCGAAATATGAAAGAAAATTACTCCGCTTGCTAATGTTTTATGGGAGGAAGATTATTCTCCTTAATTGGAAACCACCTAAGGTCCCTACTCTTGAGCAATGGGTGCAACTTATAAATGCAGATCTGACTATGTACAAGATGACATACGTGGCTAGGGAAGTGCCAGATCGCTTTGAGAAAATTTGGGGTGGTTGGCTTCAGAGTCAAACTATTGTGTAAATGGTGATGTGGGATGGGCTGGGGCGAACTCGGGTTTGTGTGCGTGACTTGTGTGAGTGTGCTGTCTGTGTTCTGTGCTTTCATGGTGATACTGATTTGCCTTATACTCTAAACTGAATATTGTCAGGATTGGACATTTAGATAATTACTGGGAATACCACGCTGCCTTACTTCCTGTATCACCAAGACTGTGTGTGATGTCGGGTTTTGGATTGTTGTTTCCAAGTTGTAACCTTAAAACTTTGAAAATAAAGATTATTAAAAAGTATATATATAATGTATAGCGCCACCTGCTGTTTGTTTTTTTTCTTATTTCTTTGTCCTACTTACTGAGAAGGCCTTACATGCTCAGTTTCATCCTTCAATTGTTTCCTGAGCTGTGATAGGGAGACAGCTGCAGAATAAAGACACGCCACCTGAGAAAGGTCACTCTCTTGAACTGCCAGCTTGGTAATAAATCTAGCAGACCAATTGGAGCAAGGAATGGGGAGATCTCTGGATCCATGTGGCCTACAGGGCTGGTTCTAGCTTTGTTAGAAAGAGACTATCATGATTGATATCTGATTTTCATATTTACATTATTCATGGGATAACCCCTTTAACCTCGTATTATAGCCAAGCCAGTATCTCATCTGCAGACAACTGATTTGGGGTGATTGCCCCTCATCAGTGCAGAGCAGAGAAATGAGCTGGATGAGGGTCCTTTGTAGGGGATGCAGTGGTTACTATGTTTCCTTGTGGACAGGACCTGGTGAGACATAAGGAGTATTATAGACTGGCCCTGACACAGCTACCTTTCAATTGGTAGAAACATAGACACAGCTTTCTTTTCTTGTTTGGAAAGAGAGCTAATTAGCATTAATTTAATCTATAAAGCTGTATATCTTACCCTAGGAGCTCCTTCATTGTTCTTCAGCAATTCCAAATAACTCCTTGGGAGCTTCCTGGATGATCTGTAGTGCATGCTATGGCCTTCTATTTTGACAGGGAGGGTCATGTGTTGCTCTATTGCAATAAAGTGACGGAAGGTTGATCAGCTGTTTCTGTGAATTCCATAAAGTATAATGGAGAGGGCCATGTACAGACACCGTCAGTTCTCCACTATAAAATGTTGGTTAGGTTCCAGAGGGGGAGCCCTACCTAGCTGGCACCATCCTATGAAATACTTCCAACTATGCTGTTTATGAGGACTCCAAATGACCCTGTCTTTTATAGTTCTATGTTTAGATGTGTGCATTAGACATTGTAGTCAAAGCCTGGCAAGAGATTCCATCAAAGGGCCCACTTTTCTGTCATTCTTTACAAGTTAGCCATCTTGCATTCCTACACACTACACTACACTCCTGGATTTCGGCAGCTGTCCTGCGGTCCGGGGAGGACTGAGGTATGCCCCGCTTTCAACTGTCTCTGCAATATGAGGACACAGAAACAGTTGAATACAATGGTGAAGGAGGGAGCTGACGGCTGGCACACACCCCTTCCCCCCAGCATGCACGATGCCAACGGTGACACCATCACGCCTGCTGAGCTGAGTAATAGAGCATACAGACTGGGTATGATGATCATTCATCGGCCTGTGCACTCTTGTGCTCAGCAGGAGCAATGACATTACTTCATCGAGAATGCTGCTGGGGAGGGCAGGATGTGCACCATTTACTGGGGCAACAAGGCTAGGTGACTGCTACTTTTTTAATTTTATTAGTATTACAGGCTTTGTTGTTGTAAGGGTGGCATTTTACTCTGTGTGTGAGCACTAAAGGGGTAAAACAAGTGTGTGGGGGCACTAAAGGCCATAACTACTCTGTAGGGGCACTAAATACCATAACTACTGTGTGGGGGCACTAAAGGAGCATTCTTCTGTGTGTAGGGGCACTAAGGAGGCATAACTACTGTGTAAGGGCACAAAGGGGGCATAACTACTGTGGGACGGGACTGGGCAGGATTTGGGTGTATAGATAGGCACTGGGTGGAGTTAGAGGCGTGGCTTACTGTAAAAATTTGCTGCAGCTACGTTCACTACTGATAATGTCCCTCCTTGGACTGTTCAGAAGTTAGGAGGTATGCATCTTGTAGTCATATTTACTGTAGGTTCTTTCCCTAATTGTTCTTCCAGTTCCTTTTATATTTTCACCAATTCTCACGCTAAGAATTTATCAAACCTGAGTCTAGACAAAAATATGTTTCCCCAAGTACAAAAAAAAGACTACGCATATAACCTAGTAAAGTCTTTCATATTTATTATGTACTCATATACTGGAAGTTACTACAGCACTCCAGCCTTCTTTTCACATTCATTGCATAGTTATACTACAGCGTTAGTTTTGCTAATAACAAAAATAGCATCAGGAAATACTGTTTTCGTTTCACTTCATTACTTAAAAAAAAGATAAAAATTAGTCAAGCAGATGTATAAAACTGTATTTGCTAAGAATTTATTCATTTTAAGGACAATGATATATTGTACATCCAGATAGCATATAGAAGAAGAATAAGTTCTTGGAAGGACCTTAGCAAATGTCAGTATAAGGCATAATAGAATAATAGCACTTTTGAAAACAATTCCCAAAGAGTGATAAATATTTGTATAACAACTCGTGGACATTTGTAACACCTAAAATCTACAATCAAATAAAGTAGCAAAGAAAACATCTAGTTGTGGATCATTGTAAATACGTCATGTATAATGGCACAGAGCTGCATTCAACATGCTGCTGGTTTCCAGTACAATCAGTCAACAGTTTGGCGACAGGTACAACCCCAACAGCTTAGCCAAGATCTCATAATGCAGAGCTCTCTGCTACACAGTTTTCTGAGAGAGTGAGTACTTTAATTTAAGGTTCAGTCCCTGTTGTAAACAGAATACCTCTCAGAACGCAAATCAGAGGAAGCGTACAAAATTGTAAATGATGCCGTGGGTGAGAATGGACTATAAAATGTACTCTAACTCCACTTCAAGATACTTTGAAATTGGTGCATTTATGAAGTTACTCACCTTTTAAGGTGATTACATCAAGAAGGTCACAAAATCCACAGGCAGCAAGAATTTCCGACAGGCTCCCTAGTTACTAACAACTATATTAAGTCCCCATGGCTTTCTTGATTGACAGTTCTCTCCCTTTTGGTGAATAACGCCTAATGAGCAGGGAGGTGCCACTATGTCTTGTCTACCCATTCTCAATTCAATTTTAAAGGGCATCTGTCAGAAGATTTCTACCTATGACACTGGTTGACCTGTTACATATGCACTTGGCAGCTGAAGACATCTGTGTTGGTCCCATGTTCACATGTGCCCACATTACTGAGAAAAATTATGTTTTAATATATGCAAATAAGCTTCTACAAGCAACTGAGTCATTGCCTTCACACCTAGAGGCTCAGCTTTGGAACTCCCTGATAATTAACCCCTGCATAGCCCTGATTTAACCCCTGACTTGCCATACCCCTGTATCTTGCATGTATTATTTAATCCCTCATTGCCATATCTGCATTGATTATTAACCCCTGCATTGCCCTGATTTCACTCCTGCATTGCCCTGCCATTATTATTTACCCCTGCATTGCCCTACATTGATTATTTGCATTACCCTTGTACCCCTGTACTGTCTTATCCCCATATTAACCCCTACCTTGCCACTCTACCCTGTAATACACTTTTACCCCTTTTTACCTCCTCAGGGACAGTTTAGTGTTAGGTGAAGAGGGTGTTGCTATTATTGTGTGTATGTGTGTGCTTAGATGGTGGGTGGAATAATTAGAGGGCATTGTGACTTTTATGTAGTGTAGCTAGTGTTATTGTTTTAATAAATTTATGCCATCATAATACGATATATAGAGTTTTCAGTCGCAGCCACTATAGTCCAGTACAGACACGCAGTTCAGGAAGGTAAAGGAGGTGGAGATAGGAAGTAGGCGGAGTCAGTAGTAATTGCCTATTTATTAATATTAAATCCCAAATATTAATAAATGATATTTCCTATAACAGGGACACTGTAGGGGGCTGTATTTCTAATGAGGGCGATCTAGAAGGGAATCATTATAGGTGGGACTTTGAGGAGCACTATTACTATAGCGGGGGATTATCTGTATGGCACTATTATTTCTTCTGGATAGTATTTGGGGGTATTGGGGAGCACAGGGAACAGCAGGATAACACTTGTGGGACTTGAGGATGGGGAGAATGATACAAAAGTGAGGAACCTAAGATGTCTGTGTGTTAATCTTTGCAGAGATGAGGCGTGGCTGAAAGAAGTTGTCTAGGAGAAGATGAAAGAAAACATCTACATCAGAGGAGACGTCACCTGGGAGGCTTTGGATGTGAGAAGTATGTGCTGTTGTATAGTCCTGTATGGTTGATAGTGTCCATGCAGCAAGGAAAGCAATTAAGGCTACTTTCACACTTGCGGTAGCAGGGTCCGGCAGGCAGGGACGTAGCTACAGGCTCCTGGGCCCTGGTCCAAGAGTTCAGCCTGGGCCCCCCTTCCCTCAGTGCTTTGTGTTCTTCTTATGTGGCACAAGGGTCTTTGGGCCCCCTGAGGCTCCTGGGCCCGGTGGCGACTGCTAACTCTGCACCCCCTATAGCCACGCCCCTGCCGGCAGGCTGTACCAGCGGGGGAACAGCCTGCTGGATTCGTGCTACCGCTAGCCCACCATGCCGCCGGAAGTCCCGGATCCATCCCCATTGACTTACATTGCGAGTCATGACGGATACAACTTGCTCTGAATCCCAGAACGCACTCAAAAGCGCTGCTTGCAGCGCTTTCGTCTGCGTCATTGGAACTCAATGAAACGGAACGGAATGCATTCTGGTGCACTCCGTTCCCTTCAGTTCAGATTTGTCCCCATTGACAATGAATGGGGACAGAACTGAAGCGTTTTCCCCCGCTATTGAGATCCTATGACGGATTTCAGTAGCTGAAAGGGAAGGCACAGGTTTGAAAGTAGCCTAACTCTGCAAGGACACTCAGCAATGTTCTTGTGGTGTTAAATTCAACACCCCCCCCCACTTCAGATGTATATAAATGGGCAGTCAACAACTGGTTAACGATGCCCCCTTTATGGAAAGGCATTCTTCATAAGACAATTAAAGCGATCATTTAGTTCAAGTAGAATTGCCTCTTCATTCATCTTAGGGGTCCCCGCAGGGTATGGAGCCCCCTTTCTCGTGATCCATGGTTGTCACAGCGATCTAATAGTATAACTTGATGTAGTCAGAATACCCTTATAAATAAGATTACAATATAGTGACATAAAGCATGCAAAGAGCATGTAGTATTGAACTTGGTAAACAGCCAATCACAATGCGAGCAGTCATATTCCAGAGATATGTTTCCTTGTCTTCTTGTAACGTGGGGGCGTTGATGGTAGTCTTGGTGCGGTCCTCAAGAGATGAGGTCTTCTTGTTATAAAAGTTTGTATGCGTATATAAGTATAATCTTCTCAAGAACAACAGAATATATTATTAATATTAATAAAAATTAGATTATAGGCAGGGTATAATAAATAATTTATTTCTTTAAAGTTTTTAACACATTTGATCATTACATTATTACATATATGCATTTCTCATTGATTTATTAGCTAACTATCTGTCCTACCTGTCTAGAAAAGGCCCCTTAGACTGCCTGTACTTCATGAAGTATCCAGATAAGCTGCATAGATCATGGGATGTTAGACATCCATTCCCGGCCGCCTCATAGTAGCCATTTCATCTGAACATTCACACATCTTTATGGAGTTGTTGATCGCACACACACACACACATCATTATCTACCTAAGAGGATGACGACAGCCAGCCAGAGGTGCATCCCAACACAAGGACCACCCCGGAGTAATCCCCGGTGAAATCACGCTTTTAGGGCATTGACTCTTCTTGTAGGAGTGGTGCTCAAACTGCTAGGGTGCATCTGTGGGACCCTCTTTCAGAGATGATGTCCTCCACCCAACTCTCAAAAGCTGAGGGGTCTTCAGGAGAGGTGGGCAGTCGAGCTAGGCTATCAGACGGTCAACTCTGTAGCTGTGATGTCATCCTTCCTACGAAATGGACATATCCACACCCTCAACAAGGAATAAAACATATTTCCAGGCAATTATTGTTGTATCAATAGAGGAGAAGCAGGAAAGTGGAAAGAAACCAGACATGAACCAAAACCCTGATAATGATTGATACAAGAAATCAGAGTTATTGCTTTCCTTCCACATTTTCTCCTCTTTTGATCATTACATTATGACACATATGCATTTCTCATTCATTTGTTAGCTATCTGTCCCAGCTGCATAGAAAAGCCCCTTAGACTACATGTACTGCATGAAGTATCTAGATAAGCTGCATAGATCATGGGATGTCAGACATCCCTTCCTGGCCATCTCATAGTAGCCATTTCACCTGAACATAAACGCTTCTTTATGTAGTTATTGACAATATACACATTATTATCTACCTAAGAGGATGACGACAGCCAGCCAGAGGTGCATCCCAACACAAGGACCACCCCGGAGTAATCCCCGGTGAAATCACGCTTTTAGGGCATTGACTCTTCTTGTAGGAGTGGTGCTCAAACTGCTAGGGTGCATCTATGGGACCCTCTTTCAGAGATGATGTCCTCCACCCAACTCTCAAAAAGCTGAGGGGTCATCAGGAGAGATGGGCAGTCGAGCTGGGCTATCAGACGGTCAACTCTGTAGCTGTGATGTCATCCTTCCTACAAAATGGAGATATCCACGCCCTCAACTAGGAATATAACATATTAATCATTTCCAGGCAATTATTGAATGTTATGTCAAAAGAGGAGAAGCAGGAAAGTGGAGTGAAACCAGATATGAAGCCAAACCCTGATACTGATTGATTCAAGAAATCAGAGTTATTGCTTTCCTTTCACATTTTCTCCTCTTTTGATCATTACATTATTACTGATATATGCATTTCTCATTGATTTGTTAGCTAACTATCTGTCCTAGCTGTCTAGAAAAGGACCCTATATTGCATGAAGTATCTAGATAAGCTGCATAGATCATGGGATGTCAGACATCCCTTCCTGGCCATCTCATAGTAGCCATTTCACCTGAACATAAACGCTTCTTTATGTAGTTATTGACAATATACACATTATTATCTACCTAAAAGGATGACGACAGCAAGCCAGAGGTGCATCCCAACACAAGGACCACCCCGGAGTAATCCCCGGTGAAATCACGCTTTTAGGGCATTGACTCTTCTTGTAGGAGTGGTGCTCAAACTGCTAGGGTGCATCTGTGGGACCCTCTTTCAGAGATGATGTCCTCCACCCAACTCTCAAAAAGCTGAGGGGTCATCAGGAGAGATGGGCAGTCGAGCTGGGCTATCAGACGGTCAACTCTGTAGCTGTGATGTCATCCTTCCTACAAAATGGATATATCCATGCCCTCAACTAGGAATATAACATATCAGGGGCGTAGCTATATGGGAAGCAGGGGAAGCGGCTGCTTTGGGGCCCTAACTCAAAAGGGGTCCCATCCTAGGAGGAGGACTAAAAGATTTTATTGTCAGGGCCACTCATACAATGACATTATATACACTGTAGGAAACAGATGAACTGGCTGTTGGGCCTTGTCTGATGAACACAATCTTGACTAGCCTCAGGAGTGCCGGTTGCACAAGATTTGGCAGTTGCAATGAAGTTGCTGGGAGAGGGGGGCCCATTAAAAAATTCGCTGTGGGTCCCGATCATTTCTAGTTACACCACTGTAACATATTAATAATTTCCAGGCAATTATTGAATGTTATGTCAAAAGAGGAGAAGCAGGAAAGTGGAGTGAAACCAGATATGAAGCCAAACCCTGATACTGATTGATTCAAGAAATCAGAGTTATTGTTTTCCTTTCACATTTTCTCCTCTTTTGATCATTACATTATTACTGATATATGCATTTCTCATTGATTTGTTAGCTAACTATCTGTCCTAGCTGTCTAGAAAAGGACCCTATATTGCATGAAATATCTAGATAAGCTGCATAGATCATGGGATGTCAGACATCCCTTCCTGGCCATCTCATAGTAGCCATTTCACCTGAACATAAAAGCTTCTTTATGTAGTTATTGACAATATACACATTATTATCTACCTAAGAGGATGACGACAGCCAGCCAGAGGTGCATCCCAACACAAGGACCACCCCGGAGTAATCCCCGGTGAAATCACGCTTTTAGGGCATTGACTCTTCTTGTAGGAGTGGTGCTCAAACTGCTAGGGTGCATCTGTGGGACCCTCTTTCAGAGATGATGTCCTCCACCCAACTCTCAAAAAGCTGAGGGGTCATCAGGAGAGATGGGCAGTCGAGCTGGGCTATCAGACGGTCAACTCTGTAGCTGTGATGTCATCCTTCCTACGAAATGGACATATCCACGCCCTCAACTAGGAATATAACATATTAATCATTTCCAGGCAATTATTGAATGTTATGTCAAAAGAGGAGAAGCAGGAAAGTGGAGTGAAACCAGATATGAAGCTAAACCCTGATACTGATTGATTCAAGAAATCCGAGTTATTGCTTTCCTTCTACATTTTCTCCTCTTTTGATCATTACATTATGACACGTGTATGCATTTTTCATTTGTTAGCTAACTATCTGTCCTACCTGTCCATAAATGGCCACTTAGACTTCTCATACTGCATGAAGTATCCAGATAAGCTGCATAGATCATGGGATGTTAGACATCCATTCCTGGTTGTCTGATAGTAGCCATTTCATTTGAACATTCACACATCTTTATGGGGTTATTGACAGCACACACACACATCATTATCTAATAGAATGACGACAGCCAGCCAGAGGTGCATCCCAACACAAGGACCACCCTGGAGTAATCCCCAGTGAAATCATCAGGGCATTGACTCTTCTTGTAGGAGTGGTGCTCAAACTGCTGGGATGCATCTGTGGGACCCTTTTTCAGAGATGATGTCCTTCATTCGACTCTCAAAGAGCTGAGGGGTCTTCAGGAGAGGTGGGCAGTCGAGCTCGGCTATCAGACGGTCAACAGTATGGCTGTGATGTCATCCTTCCTACGAAATGGACATATCCACACCTGCAAGGAAGAATACAACATATAAATCATTTCCAGGCAATTATGGAGGCAATAGAGGAGAAATAGAAAGCTTGATGGAAACTAGAAATGAACCAAAACCCTGATGACGATTGATGCAAGAAATCATTTGAACTGCTAGAACAGTGGTCTACCACCTCTGGCTCAGCAAGTGCTGCTGTAGAAATACAACTCCCATCATCCCATAATAGCCTGCACCAAGCATCTCAGAGGAGATTTATCAAGAGCAGGGATACATTTAAAGGGGTTTACCGAGAGTTACCTACTGATGACCTATCCTCAGGATAGGTCATCAGTATCTGATCGGTGGGGGTCCAACACCTGGGACCCCCGCCGATCAGCTGTTTGAAAAGTGACCACCGAGGCTTTCTCTCAGCTTTTCCTAGGCCAGTGACGTCACTTTCATCGGTCACGTGGCCTAGGAGCTGCTCAGCCCCATGAATGGGGCTGAGCGCGATACCAAGCATAGCCGCTGTACAATGTACAGCGCTGTACTTGGTGAGCTGAGAGAAGGCCTTGGCACTCCCGGGAGCGCCGTTGCCTTCTCAAACAGCTGATTGGCGGACCCCAGTTGTCGGATCCAGTTGTCTGACCCCCACCGATCAGATACTGATGACCTATCCTGAGGATAGGTCATCAGTAGTTAACTCCCGGATAACCCCTTTAATTTATCATGAGGTTCATGCCTGGTTACAAATTAAGTGTATCCTCTGACAGTCTATGCGCCCTGAATGAATTCTAGGCCAGCTTGCAGCTTCCATAGATTCGGGTTATCATTTAAAGCAGAAAACTGGCATAGATTAAGTAACTCTTCTGGGGCTTTTGTCCAAGCCCATCCCTTTCAAAAATGGAGAGGGTTTAAAATTTACAAATATTTTAAACAGGATTTGCAAAATTTGTATATCAGTTTTCTGGTGTATGGCAATGATAAATCTCTCCTTGTGCTCTGAACTACCAAAAGCAGTGGACATAATTTATCATGGCTTCTCCTGACCATGGTGTTATCATGTTTGCCATTATTTGTGTGACCAGTGACAGTGACCAGTAAAGTGGGGGAACACTGACCAGTAAGATAGGATGAATAATAACCAGTAAGATAGGGTAATGACCAGTATGATCGGACAGTGGAAATGTCAGACTAGACCACTAATACATACGATACTCCCGAATGTAAATAATATTGGATAAGGTGTGGGCGTCACCCACTATAAATATCATCCATAACCCCAATTGTAGTATCAAAAAAAGGATTTTACTGATTCATGACCATACCCAAAAACAGGACATAGAGATAACCCATAATTCCCAATGTACCTTGTTTGGTGTTCTATATTATCAATCTCAGTGACCAGTAAGATAAGGAAGTGACTAGTAAGATAGGGCAATGACCAGTAAGATAAAGGGGCAGGGAATAGATTAACCAAAGGCACTTTCCAAATGGTCTGAGAGCTGGAACCTTATTGGCTGCTATGAACAAGCTCCACTCGTATTTTGCAGTGGTTTAGATGATCTCTTCATATACATAAATCATCCCATACAGTTCCCTGGTACAGTAATGGAACCTTCCAGATCCCCCCCTGCAGTGTCTGACTGAGAACTTACCATGATCTGAAGAGGGGTCACAGACTTCACTACACACACGGATGCTTCTCTCTTGCAGACAGAGGAGGGGTGAGATGCAGAAAAGCTGGGAGACATCTTCCTCCTCCTGCAGCCGGCAACCAGGCACGACAGTTTGTAACAGCAATCATCATTCAAGTTTCTGAGGGGAAGTGCTGATTGGTTGAACAGATTCAAATCCACCAATCAGCAGCTCTCTGTTCTCTACAGCCTGGAACTGGAGGAGCACACTGAGCCCTGAATGCAGTACAACTGATGTGTGTGACTGTGACGTGGACTGCATTTTATTGATTAAAGGACCAATTATTACCCCCAGTAGGGCTGATGCAAATAAAATTTGCTATTAGTGTCCATACTTTTGCTCTTTTTCCCCTGAAATGTTTATACTTTTTTTGTTGATAGCAGGGGACGTATGGTTAAAGAAAAAAAAATCTTATTTTTTTTAAATTGCACTATACTATGAATAAGCATAATTATTAGTCCCGCTAAAGGGCTTTTACCCCGTTCCTGGTATTTTTCACCTTCCTGACAGAGCCTATTTTTAAAAATCTGTAACTTTGGAATGCTTTTACTTATCCAAGCCATTAAGAGACTCCTTTCTTGTGACACATCGTACTTCAAGATATTGGTAAATCTGAGATGATTATTTATGAAAAAAATCCCAAGTTTACAGAAAATATGGAAAAATTCACCATTTTCTACATTTTAATTTCTCTGCTTTTGTATTTTGTTTTTTGCAATACGATTACTCTTCACCCCAGAGGTTTTTGCTTTAGCATTTTTCTGTTTTGCGCTCCCTGACTTCCAGAGCCATACTTTTTATGATACTCTCACATATGCATATGGTGCTTTTTTTGGCAGCAAGTTACTTGTCACTCAGATACATTTTAATTATTACATATGATGTACGTGCACGTGGGAAGTGGGTAAATAAAAGCTTACTCGCCACAGTTTTACGAAGTCTATAGGACGCGATTCTCTCCCTGAAATGAATGGGGCAGTGCAGGTGTAATTACACCTACTTCCCACCACTACCCCTATTTATGGCAGCATGTAGAACAATGGAGAGGGGCACAGCTGTATGGCTACGAGCTCCCTCTTCAAAACAGCTGATCGGGGGGTGCCAGGGTGTCGACCCCGCCGATACTGATATTGATGACTATCTGGATAGGTCATCAAAATTAACTGGAGAACCCTTTAACTCCTCAGCTGCCGCGATCAGCGTGGATTGTGGCACCTGTGAGTGAAGGCAGAGGGATGCGACTCCCTCTACCTTCTGATTGGAGCCCCCCAGTGAAGTTGCGGGGCTCCGATCGGTTGCCATGGTAGCCTGGACGCTGCTGAATCTGTCAGTTTCTGTTTACCCATAAGTCTATTCTAGCAGGTTTCAAGAAGTGGGCTTTAAGTTACTTTCCCATTGGTACAGTCTCTCCTACCTGTTGGTGCTGTGGCTTAGAGACAGGAACCATTCTTCATATCTTCTGGGAATGCTCAATTTTAAGGGTTTTTTGGAAGAGGTGTGGTCTATCACCCCCAAAGTCACTGATTTGTTCAACCTTGTTCCCCAGCTCTCTTACTGTATCTTAGTGACATACTGGTTGTTACCTACTGTCTTTCGCTTATTCAGCATCTCATTAACACAGTGCAGACATGTATTGAACAATCCCTCATACAAAGGGGACCCCTGCTGTGCTTGGGATTGTGAGAAGATACATACAAAGGTGAATGGTGAGATAAATATTTTTCGATACAGTCTCACATCTCTAACCAGAATGTATATAATATATATATATATATATATATATATATATATATATATATATATATATATATATATATATATATACTCTTCATTTTATCCATTTCTCCTTGTGGAGAGAGCCTAGTACGCATGAGGAATGTTATAGGCCATGCACTGTCCCCCTGGGAAAAGGGTATGCAAATTAGCTCTTTTTCCAAAAAGAAAGCTGTGCCTCTGGTATTATCAGTTGGAAGGTAGCCAATGATCAACCTATAATCCTATACATCAATTTAAACAGCCTTTGAGACTTAAAGGGGTTGTCTCACAAAAAATATTCTACAGTTTTCAAACCAGCACCTGGATCTGAATACTTTTGTAATTGTATGTAATTATATATATATATATATATATATATATATATATATATATAATGTATAGCGCCACCTGCTGTTTGTTTGTTTTTTCTTATTTCTTTGTCCTACTTACTGAGAAGGACTTACATGCTCAGTTTCATCCTTCAACTGTTTCCTGAGCTATCATAGGGAGACAGCTGCAGAATAAAGACACGCCACCTGAGAAAGGTCACTCCCTTGAACTGCCAGCTTGGTATAAATCTAGCAGACCAATTGGAGCAAGGAATGGGGAGATCTCTGGATCCATGTTGCCTAAAGGGATGGTTCTAGCTTTGTTAGAAAGAGACTATCATGATTGATATCTGATTTTCATATTTACATTATTCATTGGATAACCCCTTTAACCTAGTATTATAGGCAAGCCAGTATCTCATCTGCAGACAGCTGTTTTGGGGTGATTGCCCCTCATCAGTGCAGAGCAGAGAGAAATGAGCTGGATGAGGGTCCTTTGTAGGGGATGCAGTGGTTACTATGTTTCCTTGTGGACAGGACCTGGTAGGACATAAGGAGTATTATAGACTGGCCCTGAAACAGCTACCTTACAATTGGTAGAAACATAGACACAGCTTTCTTTTCTTGTTTGGAAAGAGAGCTAATTAGCATTAATTTAATCTATAAAGCTGTTTCACTGACCTTTAGTATATCTTACCCTAGGAGCTCCTTCATTGTTCTTCAGCAATTCCAAATAACTCCTTGGGAGCTTCCTGGATGATCTGTAGTGCATGCTATGGCCTTCTACTTTGACAGGGAGGGTCATGTGTTGCTCTATTGCAATAAAGTGACGGAAGGTTGATCAGCTGTTTCTGTGAATTCCATAAAGTATAATGGAGAGGGCCATGTACAGACACCGTCAGTTCTCCACTATAAAATGTTGGTTAGGTTCCAGAGGGGGAGCTCTACCTAGCTGGCACCATCCTATGAAATACTTCCAACTGTGCTGTTTATGAGGACTCTAAATGACCCTGTCTTTTATAGTTCTATGTTTACAGGTGTGCATTAGACATTGTAGTCAAAGCCTGGCAAGAGATTCCATCAAAGGGCCCACTTTTCTGTCATTCTTTACAAGTTAGCCATCTTGCATTCCTCCTAACTACACTCCTGGATTTCGGCAGCTGTCCTTCGGTCTGAGGGAGGACTGAGGCATGTCCCACTTTCAACTGTCTCTGCAATATGAGGACACAGAAACAGTTGAATACAATGGTGAAGGAGGGAGCAGACGGCTGGCACACACCCCTTCCCCCCAGCATGCACGATGCCAACGGTGACACCATCACGCCTGCTGAGCTGAGTAATAGAGCATACAGACCGGGTATAATGATCATTCATCGGCCTATGCACTCTTGTGCTCAGCAGGAGCAATGACATTACTTCATCGAGAATGCTGCTGGGGAGGGCAGGATGTGCACCATTTACTGGGGCAACAAGGCTAGGTGACTGCTACTTTTTTAATTTTATTAGTATTACAGGCTTTGTTGTTGTAAGGGTGGCATTTTACTCTGTGTGTGAGCACTAAAGGGGTAAAACATGTGTGTGGGGGCACTAAAGGCCATAACTACTCTGTAGGGGCACTAAATGCCATAACAACTGTGTGGGGGCACTAAGAGAGTATTCTGCTGTGGGGTCACTAAAGGAGCATTCTTCTGTGTGTAGGGGCACTAAGGAGGCATAACTACTGTGTAAGGGCACAAAGGGGGCATAACTA
>ONZH01003143.1:0-96156 GCA_900303285.1 Rhinella marina
CCTGTCTGCGATTATTTATGGCAAACTCAGCCAGAGACAAAAACGAGGACCACTCCTCCTGATTCTCAGAGACAAAACAGCTCAAGTAAGTCTCCAGACTCTGATTGGTCCGCTCAGCCTGTCCATTCGTCTGTGGATGAAAGGCAGAGGAAAAAGACAGTTGTACCCCGAGCCGAGTACAGAACGCCCTCCAGAATCTGGACACAAACTGAGTCCCACGTCAGTGGGAATGCCATGAAGTTTCACAATGTTGTCAACAAACACTTGTGCAAGAGTTTTAGCATTGGGGAGTCCGGGTAAAGCAATAAAGTGCGCCATCTTACTAAAACGATCAACAACCACCAGAATGTCTTACCAGACGACTCAGGCAGATCAGTGATAAGTCCATGGATAGGTGAGTCCATGGTCTGGACGGGATGGGTAATAGAAGTAGGGGTCCAGAAGGTCGAGTATGTGTCACCTTAGCGCGTGCACAGACACTACAGGCTGACACATAGTCCTCAACACACTTACGCATCCCTGGCCACCAGAATCTACGAGAGATGAGGTCGACAGTGGATTTACTCCCAGGGTGTCCCGCAAGCACCGAAGAATGATGCTCCTCAACCACCTTATGTCGCAAATCAGAAGGAACAAACAACTTCCCAGGAGGGCAAGACTCTGGCGCATCTCCCTGGGCCTCAAACACTTTAGCCTCAAGATCAGGGTAAAGAGCGGATATCACCACTCCTTCCGACAGTATAGGGCTCGGATCTTCAAAATCACCACCTCCGGGAAAACTACGTGACAAGGCATCCGCCTTCACATTCTTAACCCCAGGACGATATGTGACAATGAAATTGAATCTGGTGAAGAACAAAGACCATCTGGCCTGCCTCGGATTAAGTCGTTTAACCGACTCCAGGTAAGCCAGATTTTTGTGATCAGTGAATACCGTGATTGGGTGAATCGCCCCTTCCAACCAATGACGCCATTCCTCAAAAGCCAACTTAATGGCCAGTAACTCTCTGTTACCCACATCATAATTTCTCTCCACCGCAGAGAGTTTTTTCGAAAAAAAAAAAAATCACATGGGCGCCATTTACCAGGTGACGGGCCCTGTGATAAAACAGCTCCTACCCCCACATCGGATGTGTCAACCTCCACAATAAAAGGTTGTGACACATCTGGCTGCACCAATATAGGGGCAGAAGAGAAGCACTCCTTCACAGCGGAGAAGGCTTGCAACGCTGCATCAGACCACACTGAGACATCCGTCCCTTTCTTAGTCATGTCAGTTAAGGGTTTAACTATTGTCGAATAGTTCTTAATACATTTTTGGTAATAGTTGGTGAACCCCAAAAATCGCATAAGAGCCTTCAGATTTTCAGGTTGGTCCCAGTTCAGAACAGCATTGACTTTCTCTGGATCCATACGAAAACCTGAAGATGAAAGCAGGTATCCTAAGAATTGCACCTCGTGTACAGCAAAAATACATTTCTCTAATTTTGCATACAACTTGTTATCTCTTAAGATTTGCAACACCTGCCTCACGTGATCCTGATGTGTCACAATATCTGGAGAATAGATTAGTATGTCATCCAAATACACGACTACAAACCTCCCCACGAGATGATAAAAATCCGGAATTAGACTTACCGGTAATTCTGTTTCCTTGAATCCACCATGACGGCCACAAGGAGATTTGACCCCTGACCTAAGTAGGGACAGGAAGCACAGAGAGTTTAAATTGCCCCTCCCCACCCACCTTCCTCAGTGTTTTACCGAATTAATTAGTGGGAATTTTTTATATTTTTTTTTTTTATTTTTTTTTTGTGGTATTAGATCATACCATTTTCACTATATACATACTCATGTATATCCCTCAATTATATTTACTGGGAGGGAATAACCGGGCCGTCATGGTGGATTCAAGGAAACAGAATTACCGGTAAGTCTAATTCTGGATTTCCATTTCCATCCACCATGACGGCCACAAGGAGAGCTAACAAATATTATTTTAAGGGGGGGCTACTGCTTGAAGAACTTTTCTACCAAAAGCCAAATCGGTCACGGAAGAAAGATCTAGTCTATAGTGTTTTACAAATGTACAAGTGTTAGACCACGTGGCTGCCCTGCAAATCTGGGAAAGAGAAGCCCCTGCTCTTTCCGCCCAAGAAGAGGCCATTGCCCTTGTAGAATGGGCTTTAATTTTTACAGGACAGGGAATGTTCTGAATTTTATAGCACTCAGTTATGGTGGTTTTTAACCATCTAGCCAGAGAAGCCTTCAAGAGCTTCTTACCCTTGTTTCTGCCTCCAAACTGTATAAGGAGGTTGTCATCTTTCCTGATTTCCTTAGATATATCCAAATACCTAATGATGGCTCTATGGACTAATAGGGTATGGAATTTTTCTTCAGTCGTGTTTTTAGGTTTGGAACAAAAGGAAGGTAATATAATATCCCGATTCCTGTGGAAGTCTGTAACTACCTTGGGTAAGAAGGTTGGATCTAGTCTAAGGGTGACTATCATCAGAAATCAAAAGGTAGGGTTCTCTCGAAGATAAGGCCTGGATTTCACCCAGACGCCTGGCTGAAGTAATAGCAATCAAGAAGGCTACTTTAAGGGATAGGAATTTTATAGAAGCGGACTCTAGAGGTTCAAAGGGAGGTCCCGTTAACCCTGTAAGCACGATGTTTAAATCCCACTGTGGAATACGAGAAGCAAAAGAAGGTCTAATTCTAGCAGCTGCAGTCATGAATCTCTTTATCCAACGATGGTCTGCTAAAGTGTCAAACAAAGGTACTAAGTGCAGAAATTTGGACTTTAAGAGTACTAGGTCTTAGTCCTAGATCAAGACCATTTTGGAGAAAATCTAATATCTTTTGGATGTTTGGAGAAGACATATTCGGACTGGGATCTTTTGACCAGGAGCAAAACTTCTTCCAAATTTTGAGATAGAAAGTGACGGACAAAATCTTTCTACTGCATTTCAGAGTATGAATTACCTTTTCTGAAAGACCCTGTCTCCTCAAGTATTCGCTTTCAGGATCCAGGCCATTAGTTTGAAGAATTTCGGATTTGGATGAGAAATTGGACCCTGTACAAGAAGGTCTTCCTGATAAGGGAGCATCCATGGACTTCTGATTGCTAGTTGTCTTAAGGCCAGAAACCAACTTCTTTTTGGCCAGTAGGGTGTTATGAGTAACAAGGTTACTGGATCCTGTAGAATCTTTTGTATTACGCAAGGTATTAGAGCTATCGGAGGGAAGGCGTATGCTAGGGACCATTCCCACTTTATGGAAAATGCGTCCACTGCAAATGGATGCTCTCTTGGGTACAGGGAGCAGAATAACTTTACCTGAGCATTTTTTCTTGATGAAAACAGATCTATGGACGGAAGACCCCATTTTTTTGTTATTTCTTTGAAAATGTGAGGATTTAGGGACCATTCTAATGGGTCTATCTGATTCCTGCTGAGGAAATCTGCTTCCTGATTCTGAGATCCTTTCAGGTGGACCGCAGATATGGAGAGAGTGTTTTCTGTCCACCGGAGAATTTTTCTGGTAAGATTGCTCAGGGTGAATGATCTTGTTCCCCCCTGATGTTTTAGATATGAGACTGTTATATTGTCTGAAAGTATTCGGATATGATGATCTTTTACTATATCGGAGGCTTGTTTTAAAGTGTACCAAACTGCCGATAGTTCTCTGAAGTTTGACGAACAAGTTTTTATTTCTTCTGAGAAAGAGCCCTGAAACCACAGAGAGCCTATTTTTGCGCCCCAGACGGTTTTGCTGGCGTCTGTAATTATCTGTATCGTTGGATCTTTTGACCATGAAATCCCTTTTCCTAGATTTCTTTTTTGTCTCCACCAGTTTAGATCCCTTTTTACCTGGGCAGGAATAGTCACTGACCGGTCTAAAGTTGATTGTTTTTTGTTCCAAGAGCCCAGTATCCATCTTTGCAGGACTCTGGTATGGGCCTGGCACCAAGCCACTGACATTATGCAAGATGTGAAGAGGCCCAGTAAGCTCATTGCCGCACGGATAGAACAAGAGGTTTTCTCCTGGAACTTTTTTACTTTGATCTGAAGGGATTTTCTTTTGTCTTCTGGAAGGAAGGAATATTGAAGATCGGTGTCTAGAAGAGTGCCCAGAAAAAGTATTTGTCGCTGGGATGAGAGAGGACTTTTTCCAATTTTTCATCCATCCCAGTGTCTGGATTTCCTGAAGAAATAGGTCTATATTTTCTACTGCTGTCTCCTAATTTCTTCCTATTAAAAGGAAATAGTCTAAGTATGGAATGACAATGATACCTCTTTCCCTGAAGGAGGCTACCATTTCCACGACTAGCTTTGTGAACACCCTTGGTGCCGAGGAAATACCAAAAGGGAGACATGTGAATTGAAAGTGATTTATTTTTCCCCTTTTGTCTCTGATTGCGAATCTTAGATATTTCTGAGAAGACTCTGCTATGGGTACATGATAATAGGCCTCCTTTAGGTCGACCGAGGTCATGAAGGCAGATTTTTCTATAAGAGGGATTACTGATTAAATTGAGTCCATCTTGAATTTTCTGTATTTGATTGACTTGTTTAGATGTTTTAGATTTATAATCATACGATTTGCTCCGTCTGTTTTTTTTTACCAAAAATAATTTTGAATAAAACCCCTTTGTGTGTTCTGACCGAGGTACTCGGGATATTGCGCCCGAGAGTAATAATTTTTTGATCTCTGACCAGAGATTCTCCATGGTATTTGTGTTTTGAGACGTGACTTGGAAACATTTTGGGGGGGGGGGGTATCTGGAAAATTCGATTTGATAACCATTTTCTATGATGTTTAACACCCACTGGTTGGAAGTAATTCCCTGCCACTGGGGAAGAAAGTTTTTTAGACGACCCCCCACTCTGGCGTCATTGTTTGTCAGCTGATTTGTTAGTGGTGTTCTGAAGGAAGCCTCTCCCTCTTCCACCTTTAGGATAGCTCCAGTGGCCCGATTTTCCTTCCCCCCTGTAGGGTCTAGAATCTGATCCCTGAGGACGAAAAAATCTCTTCCTGGACTCCTTTTCTTCTGGGAAACCCTTCTTTTTATCTGCCACTTTCTCTAGTATTTTATCTAGAATGGGCCCAAATACATATTCTCCCGAAAAGGGTATTGCACATAGTTTAGATTTTGAAACCTTATCCCCTGACCAGGATTTAACCCACAGCGCGCGTCTGGCAGAGTTTGAGAGGGCGCTATCTCTGGTGGCAAACCTTATTGATTCCACAGAGGCGTCAGCCAAAAAGGCGGTGGCGGATTTTAACAGTGGGATAGAGGCCAAGATTTCTTCCCTAGGCTTTTTGTTTTTTATATGGTCTTCCAATTCGTTAAGCCAGATGAACATAGATCTGGCTACAGAAGTAGCTGCTATATTTGTTTTAATTGTGTAGGCTGAAGTTTCCCATGCTTTTCGTAGCAAGGAGTCTGCTTTCCGTTCCATGGGATCATGGAGTTGTGAAGAGTCCTCAAAAGGGAGTGATGTCTTTTTCACCACCTTAGCCACCTGTACGTCTATTTTGGGTATGTTATCGAACACTTGATTCCGCGGAATCAAAGAGTAGACGATTTTTGAACTCCCTGGGGATTCCTAGCCTGCGTTCTGGATCTAACCACTCCTCCAACACCATTTCTCGGACATTATCGTGGATAGGAAAGACCATAGATTTTTTAGATCTTAATCCCCCAAACATTTCATCTTGTACAGAACGGGGTTTTGGGGTGTCTTCTATCCCCATTGTGGATCTAATAGCTTTAAGTAGACCTTCCATGTCCACTGAGGAAAAATAATATTTTTTGTTGTCATCAATAATTTCCCCTTCAGAGAGAAAATCTTCTTCTCCCATATGTCTGGCAGAAGAAGTTTCTTCCTCTTCTTGCTCAGATTCAGAGGACGAGATTGTGGACAACCTGGGTTTTTTTTAGGAGGTACTGCTACTGGAGCAGACGATCCTAGAAAAGCTAGGGAGCTTTTTACTTCCTCCTGAATAAGGCTTTTTATATCGGCCAAAATGGAGGGTTGCTCTTCTTTTAAAGTATTAGCAATGCAGGATCTGCACAACCGCTTTTTGTATTCTTCAGGAAGACGTTTTGCGCAAAGCACACATTTGGAGGTTTTAGCTTTGGATTTAGATTCCTTAGCCTATATAAAAAAAAGAAGAGCAACCCCAAATGAGAATGAAACCCTAAACACATATCTGAAAAACATAAAAAGTCTCTCCCCAAAGGGAACTCACGACAGTAGCCTCCGCAGGATCCATTGGGGGGCGTCTGTAGCTGACATGCCTGAGTCCAGAAAGGGGATGTCTGCAGAAGCGCCATCATAGCGCACAGCCCTGCGCTTTATGCGACGCTCTGAACACGCTTCCGGGTTCAGCTCCGCCTCCCACGTCCTCCGATCAGGTGACCACGCAAGTCACGTGAGACGCCATGAATGTGCGTGCGCTGGCCATGCGCGAGTCAGGGTTCCGGCGTTCTCCCTGCCGAGTCGCTTCCAGGAAGGAGATCGCGCAGGTAAGGGACACAGGCTCCCAATAGGCAGGAGCGAGTTCCTGTTTTTTCCCCTGCCTTGCATAGGCACACGGCCGCCGGAGGGTCAGGAGAAGCAAGGCCGATATTGTAGAGAGGTGCTGGGAAGAGGGTAACCCAGGTTATCGACTTCCCCCGGCCCGCAGATGAAAGAAAAATAAAAAAATAAACTTCACCTCCCCAAGGGAGGACTTCTCTGTGCCCATCCCAAGTAGGGACAGGAAAAACACTGAGGAAGGTGGGTGGGAGTGGCAATTTAAACTCTCTGTGCTTCCTGTCCCTACTTAGGTCAGGGGTCAAATCTCCTTGTGGCCGTCATGGTGGATGGAAATGGAAAATGTCATTAACAAAATGCTGGAAGACAGCAGGAGCATTGGTCAACCCAAAAGGCATAACCAGGTTCTCAAAGTGGCCCTCAGGAGTGTTAAAGGCTGTCTTCCATTCATCCCCTTCTTTGATCCTGACCAGATTATATGCCGCCCCTTAAGTCCAACTTGGAGAACACCTTGGCATCCATAATCTGGTTAAACAAGTCAGGAATCAAAGGAAGGGGATACGGATCACGGACAGTAATCCTATTTAGTTCATGGAAATCCAGACATGGCCTAAGAGTTCCGTCCTTTTTCTTAACAAAAAAGAACCCTGCTGCCACAGGAGATTTGGAAGGCCTAATATGTCCTTTAGCCAAACTCTCAGCAATATAGTTACATAGTTACATAGTTAATACGGTTGAAAAAAGACACATGTCCATCAAGTTCAACCAAGGGAGGGGGTAGGAGTGATGAAGGGGAGGGGGACTGGTAACCTTAAGACATGACTCTACATTTCTTAATATGTGGTGACCTTCTTTTTCTCTAAGAATTTATCTAAGCCTGTTTTGAAGCCCTCAGCTGTCTTTGCTGTGACCAGCTCCTGCGGTAGACTGTTCCACAGATTCACAGTTCTTATAGTAAAGAAGGCTTGTCGCCCCTGGAGTCTGAACCTTTGCTTCTCCAGGCGGAGGCAGTGCCCCCTTGTCTTTTGAGGGGATTTTACCTGGAACAGTTTTTCACCATATTTTTTGTATGGGCCATTTACATACTTATACAGGTTGATCATGTCCCCCCTTATACGTCTCTTCTCAAGACTAAACAAGTTTAACTCCTTCAATCTTTCTTCATAGCTAAGATGCTCTATGCCCCTTATCAGTTTAGTTGCCCGTCTCTGCACCCTTTCCAGCTCCAGGACATCCTTCCTATAAACCGGAGCCCAGAACTGAACAGCATATTCCAGATGAGGCCGTACTAATGCTTTATACAGTGGTAATATGACATCCCTGTCCCGCGAGTCCATGCCTCTTTTAATACATGACAATATCCTGCTGGCCTTAGAAGCAGCCGATTGACATTGCATGCTATTCCTTCATGGCCGTTCTCTCAGGTCCAGAAAGGTTATACAGCCTAGATTTGGGCAATTTTGCTCCCGGGATAAGATTGATAGGTCAATTGTATTCCCGGTGAGGGGGTAAATCCTGACATCCACCTTCAGAAAATACATCAGAGAAATCCGATATAAAAGAAGGAAGAGTCTTAGTGGTTAAAGCAGAAAAAGAGGTATTAAGGCAATTGTCAATACAATAATCACTCCAATCCACAATTTGTCTAGTATGCCAGTCAATGGTCGGAATATGTTTGCTTAACCACGGTAAACCCAGAACCACAGGAGCAGGAAGACCTTCCAAAACAAAACATGAAATAAGCTCCTGATGAGATTCACCCACTCTTAATTTGATATCATGCACCATCTGAGACAAACACTTCTGAGATAGAGGTGCAGAATCAATGGCAAACACAGAAATCCTCTTATCCAAAGAACTTGGCGACAATCCATGCATACGGACAAACTGAGCATCAATCAAGTTCACCCCTGCCCCACTGTCAATAAACACCTCAATTTTCACAACCTTTGACTCTAGCGCCACCTCGGCAGTCAGGAGAAAACGGGTACTATAGGTTGAAGACAAATGCACATTTTCAGTCTCCCTACCCACCCCACCAAGAGTGAGATGAGAATTCAACGCCCCCTTTTCTTTTTCTCTCTTTTAGAGATTGAAAGCATGGACATACATTGATAAAGTGTCCTTTCTGACCACAGAAAAAACACACACCCTTTTTATTACCAAGATGTTTATGGGTGGAAATAGGAGTGGCTCCCTCTAATTGCATAGGTTCATCCCCAGACATCAACCTAGGGGAATATTCACCCAAAGTGTCATAGGAGGCCAGTACACTATGTGATAGTACGTCCTGAGAGCGGGGGCCCCTAGATCGCTCTCTTAGGCGCCTATCCATGCGCACAGCAAGAGATATAGCGGCCTCCAAAGACACAGGGGTTTCCTGAAAGGCCAAAGCGTCCTTCAGCCTTTCAGACAAACCTTGACAGAATTGGCTACGTAAAGCCAGATTGTTCCATTCAGTATTGGTCGCTCACCTCCGAAACTCAGAGCAATAAATCTCAACCGGTCGCTCACCCTGTCAAAGGTCACGTATCTGGGTCTCAGCCAGGGAGATACGATCTGGGTCATCATAGATAATCCCTAAAGCCTTGAAAAATTCATCTACTGACCGGAGAGACTGCGATCCGGTTGGCAGAGGAAAAGTCCATGACTGTGCATCCCCTTTAAGCAGCGAGATGACCACACCATCCTTCTGCTCCTCATTACCAGAAGAATGTGGACGCAGTCTGAAATACAATTTGCACGCCTCCCTAAATAGAACAAAATTATCACGTTCCCCAGAAAATCTATCCGGGAGGGCAACCTTAGGCTCCAAACAGGCCTAACACTCAGCACCCCCAGAACCACCAGCCTATGGTCTCTGAATCTGGTTGTGGATGTCAGCCACCTCCAAGCAGAGTCCCTGCAGCCGTTCAGCAATAGCATCTATGTCAGCACAAAAATGACAAATTTTTGTTTAGGCGATTTATAATGTCACGCTCTGGTGTGGAGGGTATAGCCACACCGAGCGTACAAGGGAAGGGAAAAGACCAAAACCAGAGAAACAGTTACCTCCTGCAGGGATCCCTAAAATTAGGCCCTGACTGACTACCAGTATGAACAAACCTGGATTATAGGAAAGTTCATACACAAATACGCGTTTCAGTATTTGCCTCGGGCAGCATTAAAGCTAGGTGCACCAGCGCTGAGGGGGAAGGGCCCAAGCTGAACTGTTGCACCAGGGCTCATGAGCCTTTAGCTACGCCCCTGATGACTGCATGTGGCACTCTTTATCTACAAGCATACCCCCAAATAAAGATCCACCAGATGAAACAACCCATCTAAGACCCCAAATGACAGCCAACAGATTCTAGTCATTAACCCCTCAAAATCTATATAACGGAACCGTACATCAGAAACTTTAAAGGGTTGCAGAGGTAGCAGTCGCTACCGGGCCCAGGAGCCTAAGGGGGCCCAAAGACCCCTGTGCCACATAAGAAGACTCCAGAATTATAAAGTGCATGCAGGTCAAGTTACACCTGCAATCAGGACAAGAATTTGGCATGGGGGGGGGCTTGGAGCATTTACATTTTTGCCTCAGGCAGCATGAAGGCTATGTGCTCCCCTGCCCCTGGCCATAAAGTACTGAGGGAATGGGGGCCCAAGCTGAACTCTTGCACCAGGGCCCATGAGCCTTTAGCTACGCCCCTGCTGTGAGGGGCTTTGTTTCTGTCTGTGCTGTAACTGCCAGGGGTTAAAAAAAATTGAGTAAAAAACGCATCCAATCCCACCATCTGAATGAATACTATACACTGAACAGAAAACTTGAAGAAAAAGCAAAGTCATAAGCAGAGCAGACAGCCAGCGGTCCCATTGAAAGGCTGGAGCCAAAGAACGAAAGTGCTCGGCATTACCCCTGTTGGCTCCGCCCACTCCGCGGGTCACGGTGACGTGTTAAGCTGAGCGCTTCCATTTCCATCCTAGGTACTGTTTCTATTTCTGTGCCGGTTCATGCAATTGCTTGGCACGCACTGGTTTTGATGGCTGGCGTTGTGTATGTCACATGCGCCCTCCAGACCCCGCAGTGAAGCGCCGCTTGGTCCAGGAAGTTTGGAGCTGCTGACGCCTTCTCCGGGTGGAAGTGGTCCTGGAGCCGTCCGGTAGGAGACAGGGCTGGGGAGCTGTCGAGGCGATTCCTTGGGGTAAGAAATGGTGACTGTCCTGGTTTAATCTATAAATAGCGCCTGATGGCATCACAGCTTGGGATACAAAATGTTGCGTTGGAAAGCTGGCGCTGCCGGGCAGCGCTGCTGTGCCTGCTGAGTGCTCTGCCAGAGAAGACTGCAGATTTGCTATTGATTTGTGTGTGCAGAGTAAACTTTGTGAGCAGAGGAGCTAATATGGGGTAACCTTCAGCTTCATCTCATCCCACCGATCATACCGGGCATTCACTACTATACCCTATGTGCCATACCTGCTGAGTGGATAGGTGTGTGATAGACTGTCCATCCACCCTACATCCGGCTTCCCAGATCCACTAATGGACCAGTAAGACTAGGGAAGGTCTGGTGGGGTAGGGGAGTGTCATAGATATTCTGTTTTTTCCAGTGGTAGCTCACAAGTGGGGATTGCTACTGTTGAGATTTTATTTATTTTGTGTAGCATTTTGGGTTAGTGGTAGACATGTACTATTCTCTGTTGACATAGCTTGGCTACAGGGACTCTGGTGACTACGGATGATCCCAGAATGCTTGTGAAATGTGTGGCCTTTCAGTTTGTTTGTGTGAGGAGTGAGAGAAGCAGCTGTTCGGGCAGCTGATCTATGAGAACACTATACAACTACTATGTTGGCTTCTGGTACGATTGTTTCCCCCCCTATTTTTCTGCTATTTCTTTTATACTCCAGAACAGAAACAGAAAATGCAGATGTAATCCAAGAGTCACATAAGGAAGCTTTATGAAATTGTGTAAAAGAAAAGCTGTCTTTGCTGCCCAGAGTGTAGCTTTAGTTTTTGAAGGCCACACTTGGTGTAAGTACTACGTTTTCTCTGCAGTGGATCGAGCCGCAACCCAGCAAAAATGCAATCAGCCAGGCGCATACCGCTGCTTGTGTTTTAAGTCCAGCCGAATCTCCTCCAGTGCCCGTTGTAGTTAATGGGGCTAGCACGCTTTCAGGCAGCGTCTGGCAATGCCAAACCCAGAGAGCTGCGACATCTTGTTCCCTGCTGGAGCAGCCATACTCTTGGAGATGAAAGCTGCGCTGTGATTGGTTGCCATGGACAGCAAAGGTAGTCTCCCCAGCCCCCCCCCCCACTTTCCGCACTCCGTTGTATAAAAAAAAAAAAAAAATGTTAGGGCTCATAGATATGATTTATCCTGCTCCATACCTGGCTCCAGCTGATTTTGTTTTCACTACTACATGTTCCACAACGTTACAAGGTGAGCATAATATGGCTTCTCCTTTCCCTTCTCTGCAGCTACAGTTTATTCACTATGTGGCGCCACATATCTTTTTTACAGTTAAATATGATTGTCAGACATGATTGGACAGCATACTGACCCATTCTCTTATGGAGGCCATACACACAATCTGCGTACGCGATCTGCAAATATCCACGTGTCCTATCCCTTTCTGTAGTTGTGGATGAGAATGGCCCTTTCTGTTGATGGAAGTGAGAGAAAAATGTAACGCATGTGGAAGATATCTGTTTTTCTGTGTAACAAACATCCAATACAGCTGTATGAATGAGGTCTTAAAGGGGTTGTCTCATCTCAGACAATGGGGTCATATCGCTGGGATATGCCCCCATTGTCTGATAGGTGTGGGTACCTCCCCTGGGACCCCCAGCTACAAGTGCATCTCAATAAATTAGAATATCATAAAAAAAATTTATTTTTTTCAGCAATTCAGTTCGAAAAGGGAAACACATATATTATATAGAGTCATTACAAACAGAGTGAACTTTTTCAAGTGTTTATTTATGTTAAGGTTGATGATTATGGCTTACAGCCAAAGAATATCCAAAATTCATTATCTCAGAAATTTTGAATAATTAACCGAAAACACCTGCAAAGGCTTCCTCAGCCTTCAAAAAGGTCCCTTAGTCTGGCTCAGTAGGCGACACAATCATAGGGAAGACTGCTGACTTGACAGATGTCCAGAAAGCTATCATTGACACACACCACAAGGAGGGTAAGCCACAAAAGGTCATTGATAAAGAAGCTGGCTGTTCACAGAGTGCTGTATCAAAACATATTAATGGAAAGTTGAGTGGAAGGAAAAAGGGTGGTAGAAAAAGGTGCACAAGCAACAGGGAGAACCATTTGGGGGAGATTCACAAGAAGTGGACTGCTGCTGGAGTCAGTGCTTCAAGAGCCACCACACACAGATGTATCCAGGACATGGGCTACAAGTGTCGCATTCTATGTGTCAAGCCACTCATAACCAATAGACAATGCCAGAAGCGTCTTACCTGGGCCAAGGAGAAAAAGAACTGGACTGTTGCTAAGTGGTCAAAAGTGATGTTCTCAGATTAAAGTAAATTTTGCATTTCATTTCTAAATAAAGGTCCCAGAGTCTGGAGGAAGAGCGGAGAGGCACCCAATCCAATCTGCTTGAGGTTTAGTGTGAAGTTTCCACAATCAGTAATGGTTTCGGGATCCATGTCATCTGCTGGTGTAGGCCCACTGTATTTTATCATGACCAAAGTCAGTGCAGCCATCTATCAGGAAATTTCAGAGCACTTCATGCTTCCCTCTGCCGACAAGCTTTTTGGAGATGGAATTTTTATTTTCCAGGAGGACTTGGCACCTGTCCATACTGCCAAAAGTACCAATACCTGGTTTAATAACCACAGTGTCACTGTGCTTGATTGGCCAGCAAACTCTCCTGACCTTAACCCCATAGAGAATCTATGGGGTATCGTCAAGTGGAAGATGAGATACACCAGACACAACAATTCAGACGAGCTGAAGGCTGCTAGCAAAGCAACCTGGGCTTCCATAACACCTCTGCAGTGCCACAGGCTGATCGCCTCCATGCCACACCGCACTGATGCAGTCATTCATGCAAAAGGAGCCCCAACCAAGTACTGAGTGCATTTACTGTACATACTTTTCATTTGGCCACATTTTGGTGTTTATAAAAAAAATTTACAGTTGGTCTAATATAATATTCTAATTTTCTGAGATAATGACTTTTGGGTTTTCCTTGGCTGTAAGCCATAATCATCAACATTAACATAAATAAACACTTGAAAAAGTTCACTCTGTTTGTAATGACTCTATATAATATATATGTTTCACTTTTTGAATTGAATTACTGAAAAAAAACAAAACTTTTTGATGATCTTCTTATTTATTGAGATGCACTTGTATCTCCTAAAAGGAGCCCGCAAAGTGGTGGCTGGAGGACTCCGGTCCTAAGAATATGCCCCCATTGTCTCAGATGAGACAACCCCTTTAAGGTCCTTTTACACCTATGGATAATCAGATTGATTATTGGGGATGAGCATCTTTTAAAACGCTTGTTCCCAACTATCCCATGTGAAAGGTAGTATCAATCATTGGAGCCGGCAAATGCTTGTTCATTGAGTGATCATGTCTTTTATCCACCACCTAAAATCCTCATTTCTGTGCAGGAGATGTGTAAACAGCGGTCTGCTGGGGAACAATGATTTTTTTTTGTAGGGTCGAGTGATTACTGTAGCGACACAACATAATGCTGTCAGTGTAATACAATACATTCCAGGACTCAGGATCACACAGCATTATAAATCGGTATAATGCTGTGCAGTCCTGTCAAGAGACCAGGTCAGGATGGGACCTCTCACTGACAGGCTGCATGTCTGGCCTTGGGCAATGTTCACATCTCCATGGAAAGTTAAACGCTTCTGTTCAGTTATTGGAACAGATACATTAAGACAGGCAGTGCTGTATCTGTCGCTTGATGGACTCTTTTGAGGGTATCTTCACATGGCTAAAATTCACGGCAGAAAAATTAGTAGTAGTAGTAGATCGGTATCTGAAAACAGGTTGTTTTTGGTGGCAGATTTATAAGGCTGGGTTCACATCTGTGGCATCCTGCATGCCAGATATGGTAAGTTGAGTTACATTTTGTTTTCCAGCTGAGGATCAGGCTACCGGAATCTAAATGTGACTGTGAACGGGGTCCAATTTGGTGTTGGTTTTACAGTGTTGTACAACAGTTTGGTTGATCTTTTTCCTGATTGCCTTCTGACTTATCGGTATATGGAATCCACAATCACATCTGCTTCAAAGAAGTAACATTACTTCTGAGGCATTTTTCAAATTGACCACTGAAGACTCCAATTTTTACACTGTATGCACATGGCCAAGTCAATGGGGAAACTGTTGGTGGAGTTTTAAGTGTGTATTTAGCAGCTGAAATGCCCATTTCGCTGCTGAATCAGTGGCAGATTTTAGCCGCGTGAACACACCCTCAATATAACGGGATATCTGTCAGGCTTCATTCAGACGTCCGTATGTCATTGCGGATCCGCAAAACACGGACACCGGCCATGTGCGTTCCGCATTTTGTGGTCCGCACATGGCCGGCTTTATTATAGAAATGCCTGTTCTTGTCCGTGGCTGCGGACAAGAATAGAACATGCTCTATTTTTTTGCGGGGCCGTGGACCGGAAGTGCGGATACGGACGGCACACTGTGTGCCGTCCACATCTTTTGTGGCCCCATTGGAAATGAATGGGTCCGCACCCAAATGATGCGGACACATTATCAGGATGTGTAAATGGAGCCTCATCGTGTCCTTCATTTTGCTGAACAAAATACTGCAACATGCTGTTTCTAATGGCACCTCCAATGTAGATGTGAACAAAGCCTAAAAAATTGTTTATTTTTTATGATATCACTTTTTTAGTAGTGCGCACGTGTTTGTTTTCTGACTTTATTCAAATCGCCATTTCTCAAAACTTCATATCTGAAACTACATTATGACAATATGCCAGAGGTAGCAAACATGGTAGAAGTCATGTGAAAATGTTCACTTTTCTGTAGATTGTTTTAAAGTCAGCAGCTTGGCCTCAAATCTGAGCCGACATATGCATGGAGGTTCCAGATCATTTACATGCAATATGCTCTTCTTTTTTGTGTGCCACACAATAAATAAAACACATAAACCATTCTAGATTTTGCCACATAATATATGGCACGATCCACATATTTTACATGTAAGTAGAGATGAGCGAACGCATCCGCTTCCGTCCTCCTCACCCAATGGAAGCGGGAGCCGAGCGCTACAGTGCTCTTTACGAGCACGTTCTCTCATCTCTACATGTAAGTATTCAGCAAATTTCACCATATGTATTTCAAAGGGTGAAACTCTGTGTTGAAAATCCATGACATAAATTTACAGGCTAAAGACAAAGACCAGCTCCTCCAAACAATATGAAATAAAGTACAGGTGCATGCTACCACAGCTGCAGTGCAAAAGCAAACACTATATGCAGTAGCACACTGGTCTTACTGCTATACTTACTATTTGAAAATTAGAAGCGGTTTGCTCACATTCTTGATCAAAATTTGTACGCTATTCGTACGCATTTGTGTATAGATTAAAATATGCGTATGAATAGCGTACGAATTTTAAAATGCGTACGCAAATACGCAAAAATGGCACTCGAGCATGCTTGGCCGAGCATGCTCGCTCATCTCTAATATTAACACAATGGTATAGGACTCCGGTAAAGCTGCACCGTTTTTATCCCTCAGTTCCCAACACTTGTTGGCAATGCTCGAGTGAGGTGGGAAGTATGCTCCACATATGGTGGGAATGTCAGGGAGTGGCATCCCTTTGGAGAGACATCTTCTCCTTGTACAACACTCTTTACCAGAATAACATATCTGCTTCTCCTAGAGTGGCATTGCTATCAATCTTTCCTGGTAGGATTAAGCAGGTTAAAAAAGGTGCTCTTAGGCTCTTTATCTTAGCAATGAGGCAAATCATTCCTCGCAAGTGGAGATCACCTGATCATCTTCTGAGGATAACATGGTCATTGGCCCTGGATGTCCTCATTCATGTTGAGGAACTGAGAGCCACAGACCAGGATAGATTGTCTCCTTATCTGCAAGCTGTGGAACCCTGGCAACAATTCCGTAGTTCATTGCAGTTTTCGGACTGGTTACAAAATGGTATCATCGCTTCTTAGGGTCTTCTTTTTCCTTCCCTCTTCCCTTTATTCCTCATGTGTCTGTCCCCATTGTCATATAGTTCATAGTTTTTCCTTTGTATTTTGTTATTTATAACACCCTTGAGGTTATGGCAGAGAAGCAGTAGATGGTAGGATGGTGGCATTTGCTCTGCCCTGGGTGTATTCAGTCACCATGACTATCACTTCAGACCTCTATGGTCTCTGTTTATATCATCAGATGTAACTCATTTGCATTGTTTCTTGCTTTGCTGATTTGAATATTATTCTGTTTGGACTTATGTGTAATGTTTATTTTGTCTCTTAAGTGATAAAACTAATAAAAAGAGATTGAACCATAAAAGCCACACTGCATGTCGATTTCTGCAAATTTGAATGGAACACACTTTGATGCATATTTACTGTATGTGGGCGTCCCCTTAGTGCTAAATCCACACCCAAGGTCCACAGAAATCTCAAAATGTTGCATATGGCTTAACTGGGTTGTCCCATTGTGCCATTTCCACAGCGACATGGGACTAAGCACCAGCACCAGTTTGGCGGACATACAGAAACTGCCGAGCAGGCTGTTGATCTTCTGCTTTGTAACCTCCATTGCAGTAAATGGGAGCTATGTAAACAGAATACCAGGAAAAGTTACACTGCTTCCATAACTCCAGAGTAGGGTTGCATCGGGAATCGAAGTCTCGATACTTTGATACCTGGTTCGATACCGATTTTTCTATATTGCGCAGCTTAGTATCAGTTACTATCGGAGAACAGGGTGTGCACACAACATGGTACACGCCATGTTCTCATCTGCCGCACAGTGGAGAAGGACGAAAGCTGTCCCTCCCTCCCTACATGGCCAGCCACTGCCACCAATAAAGAGCTATAGAGCGAATTAGCAGAAGGCTGGATGACCCTGCACAGCCTGACCATCCTCAGTCCCCACAGCGGATCCCCAAGCTATGGCCTCTTCTGCTGTGCCCCTTGCAGCCCTAGTCAGAAAGAGAATGCTAGTAGAGCGGGAGGAAAGTAGGTCCTGCTTTACACGGGTGGAAGACACTGTACCTAGAGCCCAAGTCCTTCCTGTACCGCCTGTGCAAGGAGAGCCTGACCTGAACTCTGGCAAGGTGTCCTCCACATCTCTGCAGTGGTCGGTGTCCTCTTCCACCCATATACAAGTGCATCTCAATAAATTAGAATATCATCAAAAAGTTTTTTGTTTTTCAGTAATTCAATTCAAAAAGTGAAACACATATATTATATAGACTCATTACAAACAGAGTGAAATTCCCATTACGCCCTATGACAGCACCTGTGAGAGATCCTCCCCCTTCCGGACAGGAAACAGGAACTTCCCAGATCTTTAAAAGGGGTCCTCCAACACATGTTGAGTGTCATAATTTTGTATAATGTGCACTTTGTTCTATGGTGTATTTGTTGCCCGTCTCATTCGTGCTTGTGCGGGGGCGACGTGTACACTATATAGCAATGGATGTGGTGGTGGCCTGAGGAAGCGTGGGATCGTGCGAAACGGCCGCCGCTGCTGGAGTACGCTGGTAGTGTGCAGTCCGCCCCCTCCACCATGTGAGTGAGACGCTGGTATCCTTCCAGTGAATAAAAATTGTGAAGAATCGGTGAGTGCCGCTGATTCCTTCCTATCATCTAACAGAGTTGGTCCTCCAACACCAATCCTCAGTTTCTTCCTGTTTCCTGTCCATAGGACAGGGGTTGGATCTTTCCAGATCTGTCATGTGGCTTCAGAGTCCCTAGGCTTGAAGCTATGTACCTTATGGGGTTTTCTGGGGGCATAAGTCTCCTCTAGGAGCCGCCGCGAAGTTCAGTCGTCCCTCTTTTTTCCATGGGGAGATTCCTGTTGGGCCCCTGTCCCTGCCAGCAAACCGGGCGGTGTTCTGGAGAGGGACATTCGTGATCCCTCCAGCACGTCAGGTGCTGCATGTGTGCGGGTGCACAGGAAATGACGCTGGGCGTTTCATGCTGGCCCAGGAAGGGGAGGGGCCAGAATCATGGAGGCGAGTGCAGCCTGTATAAAGAGGGACGCCGGCCAGCACTTTTTGGAGGGAAGTTTTTTTTCAGGGCATCAGCAGCGGTGGCAGCAGTATCGGCGGCGGCTGTATCAGCAAGTGACAACATCAGCAGGTGACAGGATCACAGCTGACAGCAGCATTAGGTGACGGCAACAGCTACAGCAGTGCTGACGTCTGCCTTCTTCCCTCCATATTCCCCTCTGCCGTATTTTCAGCATGCAAGAAGAATGGGAAGTACAACAGAGCAGTGAAAAGGAGGAGCAGCACTCAGAACCAGCTACTGTACTCCTGGGGCTATGAGGGGTTGTACCCCAGATAAATTTCGTGTATTCCTTTGCTAATTTCTGGGGCACTGTGTGTTTATGCAGGTTAAAGAGGGCCCCAGGAAGGCTTCGCACAAGTCAAAGGGTACAGAGTGTGGGATATGTGATAAGAAGTTGTCAACCTTGTTTGGACCGAGTTGTGGCTGAAGAAACCCCATCCTTGATCCAGAACATACAAAATGTGGTCAGGATGGAGGTTCGTTCTTCGGGTTTGATTGGAAGTTCGGATTCTTCTTCTGAGGATCTAAGAGGTAGACCTTTGTTTAAAGCAGAAGATACGGACCTTTTGCTAAAAGCAGTTAGATCTACCATGGAAGTCGGGGATGAAAAAGAAAGTAGATCTAAGCAAGTTTCCATGTTTGAGAGCCTGAGACCCAGGAAAGCGAGGGTTTTTCCTATTCAAGACAGCATTAAAGATCTGATTAACCCCTTCGCGACCAGCGCCGTACATGTACGGCGCTGGGGCGATGCGGGCACATGACGCCCGCTCGCGGGTGCGGCGGGCGTCATGGCCGGCAAGTCTCTGCTGTTTCTAACAGCAGAGACTTGCCGCTACTTACCGCCATCGGCGGCGTCTTCTGGGGTGACTAGATGCCGTGATCACACGTGATCACGGCATCTAGTTGCGTCTAAACCCGGAAGCGTTCGCTTCCGGGTGGTGTACAGACACCCCGTGTGGCCAATCGGGGTGTCTGTACACCATATGAAAACTGTAATCCTCGCTGGTGAGGATTACAGTTTTCAAAGTGCAATTCTTATTCTGGCCACTAGATGGCAGGCCAGGATAAGAAATGAGCAATTGATGGATTTCTGAGTCTATAAAACCCAGAATTGCTCATAAAGAAAAAAAAAAAAAGCCACAATTTATAAGCCCATATATGAGCTTTCTAATAGTAAAAAAAATTTAAAAAAAATGTTAAAAAATATATAAAAATAAAAAAGATGTAAAAGTTCAAATCACCCCCCTTTCCGTATAAGTAAAAAATAAATACCTAAATAACAATAAATATAGACATCATGGGTATCACCGTGACCGAAAACGCCCGTACTTTTAAAATATAAAAAAAAAAATTCCAATACGGCGAATTGTGTGGCGGAAAAAAGCGTCCAAATGGCGATTTGTCGTTTTTTGTCGCTTTTTTTTTCTAAAAAAAATTAAATAAAAAGTGATCAAAAAGTCATACACAACCCAGAATGGTATCAATAAAAACTTCAGATCGTCCCGCAAAAAATGAGCCCCCATACAGCTCTGTACACATAAATACCAAAAAGTTATAGGGGTCAAGATTTGACAAGGAAAAAAAAAAAAAGGGCAACTTTCTAATTATTTTATCACTATGAAAACGCAGGAAAAACTATACATATTAGGTATTGCCGGATTCGTACTGACCAGTAGAATGAAAGTAAGGGATCAGTTTTAATGCACATCGAACGCTGTAAATAAGAAACCCGTAGAACTGTAGCGGAATAGCATTTTCTTTGCAATTTCACCCGGTTTGGAATTTTTTTCCCGCTTCCCACTACACCGTATGCAATATTAAATGGTGGCGTTGGAAAGTACAACTTGTCCCGCAAAAAACAAGCCCTCATACAGCTATGTGAACAGAAAAATAAAAGAGTTATGGCTGTTTGAAGGCAGGGAGCGCAAAACGAAAATGCAGAACCGAAAAAAGCTCCGGGCGCGAAGGGGTTAAGAGGTAATGGAATAAACCTGATAGAAATTTTTTTTTTATACCTAGATCGGTAAAAAGGAAGTACCCCTTCAGACTGGCAGGAGATTCCTAGGGTCGACGCGCCAGTGGCTAAAGTGAATAAAAGATCAGCTCTTCCGTTTGAGGACTTGGGCTCCCTTAAAGATCCCATAGATAAGAGGGCCGATACCTACCTTAGAAAGAACTGGGAAGCATCCACCTCTGCCTTTAAAGGGGTTCTGCAGTTGTTTAAAACTGATGATCTATCCTTTGGATCGATCGAAGGAGTGCCCTGAGAAGGCGTAGTCGGGGCATTTTCAGCGAAGTATTGAGACAAAGAGGTGTGTAATGCATCCCGAATGAGTGGGTTTATCAAAAGAGAGTCATTTAGCCTCCAGTGTGGGTTTTTAAGTGGAGCAGGAGAAAGGCGGAGGTCCAAATATATAGGGGCATGGTCAGACCAAGTTATTGGGCCTATGGAGGCCACCGCTAACAACCTAAGGGCCATAACATTACCAAAGAAGTAATCAATCCTCGTGTGTGTGAGATGAGAGTTAGAGTAAAAAGTATATTGACGAGACGTGGGAATGTCTACCCTTCATAGGTAATAAAGGGAGTACTTACGAACCAATCTTCTAAACCCTTTAGAAAGGCGGTTACATTGGGAGGAGGGAGCGGGAGGAGGAGTTGTGAGCCTATCAGTGCTTTCAGAGAAGGGAACATTAAAATCCCCTCCAATTAGTTGTATTGCTCCTCTAACGAAGAAATAGCAGAGAAGAGGGAGGTTAGAAAAGCTAATTGGCCAGAATTAGGGACGTACATCGTGCATAACTGCAGCTTCAGACCATATAAAGTGCCCTGGAGGACAAGCAAACGTCCTGAGGGATCAGCTTGAACCCCGTTGACCTGAAGGGGGCAAGATCTAGATACAAGAATAGCTACCCCTGCTTACTTAGAAGTAGCAGAGGCCATATATGCCCTAGGAAACCAATGCTTTGCAAAGGCGAATGACCCATCTGCTGTAAGATGGGTTTCTTGTAAAAAGATAATATCTGCCTTGGATCTACGAAACTCTCGTAGGGCGATGCGTCTTTTGAAATTAGAATTCAGGCCTTTGACATTTAGCGACATAATTTTAGCCATGACAAGGGACATAAAGGTCAAAGGCTATTGTAGTGGCCAATGTATCAAGAAGTGATCGTTAGGACTGTGATCGTTAGGTGCCAGGCTGCTCCCTGTTCACATAATGAGGCCATATCATCATCAAGTGCTAGAATAAATGATGAGTATTGGACAGAGAGAGAATTGAACACTGAGGAATAAAATAGTACAACAACATTAAAGTATACAGAGTACATTAGTGACATGTAGGGCTTTAAATAAGCCAAGACCTCCATGTCTATGGAGTTCAGATTATACAGTCTAACAATAGGTAACTTTGCAGCCAAAATTTATTAGCTGAGACAAGAACAGTGAACTCCAGAAGGGGAAACAGTGGTGAAGGCTCAACAACCGCGGCAAAGAAAAAAACCAAAGAGTCTCCACCCCTAGACTCCACACACAAATAATAAGAGGCAATTTACTTTAAACATTCCTACTGAAACAGGACAGCGAAAAAAGAGGAGGAAGAGGAAGCAAAGGGGTATAGAAAAGGGGAAGGGAAGAAGAGGAAAGAGGGGTAGGACTGAGGTCCCATATTTACGCGTCCATATGAGAGGGCATCTAGGCGGAAGGATCAGGTGCCTTCTCTAGAGGGGAAGAATGGTTCCGTCTTTTCCGGGCTCCCACGGTGGTCCAGGTCACTGGAATTGGAGGCAAGGTTGAAGGCACATCCCAGGCAGGTAGTTGCAGCGGGGCCAGAGCAAGGCGAACACAGAAGTCAGGAAGGTCTTCTGGAGTCTTAAGGGTCGCCGTCATTCCATTCTTGCGAGCAGTAAGACTAAAAGGAAAACCCCACCGGTAAGGGATAGAGTTCTTGCGCAGCAAATCCAGCAGTGGTTTTAGGGCTCTACGCTTCTGGAGGGTAGGAGAGGTCTTGGAACAACAACACCTTGGCATCATTGAAGTCGACTTGCTGGCGAGTACGGGCTCTTGACATAATGTCCTCCTTTAGCCCAAAATCGTTGATATAGCAGATAATATCACGCGGAGGACCTTGTAATGATTTTTGTCGGAGCGCCCAATGTGCGCGGTCAATGAGGATGGGGTGCGTCAAGGGTCTATCTAGTATAGAGTTGAAGATTGTGAGGAGTACAGACCGGACATCTTCTTCACCTTGAGCTTCTGGGACCCCGCGGACTCTTATATTATGTCGACGTCCCCTGTTGTCTAGATCCTCCACGTGATTTTGCAGGTCACGGAGTTGGAGGGAGTGTGAAATTAAGGCACGGAAATCTTGTTTGGTGGGTAGTTGTTGGATATGAGACGACCAATCAGGGGGAGGGTCAGTAAGTGGTCTCGGACTCTCCAATTCTGAAGATGAGGACGAACTACGCCGAGAAGGAGAGCGGGATTGCAGCAATTGGAGGACACCAACTGCCACCGAGTCATAGGGTGTAGATCCAGGGGAAGGTTGGAGGGCTGGAGAGGTACTGGGTGTAGACGTTCTCTGAGGAAGAGGAGGTAGACGTCTGGTGGAGGAAGCAGGAGAGAGAGCGTCCAAAGGGGCTAGTGATCCCTTCTGTTTGACCACCATACAATAAGTGCTCACAGGTGGTAATTCAGCCATTGATGGAGAATAGTTAGAGGCTGTAGATGCTTTAGCAGACAGGGAGCTGTTCTGAGGCAGCACTGAGGGGGTTAATGCAGGGAAGTCATCCTCCTGCTATGCGCTGTCTGGGGGGTCCTCCTGAGGCTGGTGAAGAGTAATAGCCTTAAAGGGATTCTGTCACCTCGTTTAAGCCTATAGAGCTGAGGACATGGGCTGCTAGATGGCCACTAGCCCGTCCACAATATACTTTTCCTATTGCTGTGTGTGTCTTTGTTTAGTCAGAAAAACGATTTTATTCATATGCTAATTCTGGTTATAAGGAGCCCAAGGGGCGGTTACCAATATTCCTGGATCCCAGCTGCGTCCACTGTGAAGGAGCCCAGCACCGCCCCGCATCCTCTCATCTCCTCCTTGCTCCCCCGACTTCACACATTCAGAGCGCCGTAATCTCGCGATGGCTCGCGTGAGATTACGGCTCTGAGTGCGTGAAGTCGGGGGAGCAAGGAGGAGATGAGAGGATGCGGGGCGGTGCTGGGCTCCTTCACAGTGGACGCAGCTGGGATCCAGGAATATTGGTAACCGCCCCTTGGGCTCCTTATAACCAGAATTAGCATATGAATAAAATCGTTTTTCTGACTAAACAAAGACACACACAGCAATAGGAAAAGTATATTGTGGACGGGCTAGTGGCCATCTAGCAGCCCATGTCCTCAGCTCTATAGGCTTAAACGAGGTGACAGAATCCCTTTAACTCCCCGCATTAGGGTGCTGCTATAAGGCTCAGGGAGGTCCCTGCCAGGAATTTCTGCTGTAGGTAAGCGCTGGGAGCTGAGCGCTCAGCCATAGGAGTGGAAACAACAGGTGGCTCGCTTACCCGTGCTTGCTGCGGGGAGAGAGGGGGAGGTGCTGCTTCTTCCTGCTCTCCATCAGCACGAGGCGCATCCATGACAGGGTCAGGAACGGAGCTCTTGCAGAGGTATGCGTCCAGGGTGTTGTGTTGAGACGCTCCCAGCAGGTCAGATGGTACTTTGGGGGTCCTCAGCTGGCGTTTTTTCCCCATGGTCAGTAGGTGCTGTTGCTAAAGGAGCATGGGGTGGGCAGAGCTCGGGTCTCACACCTCCGGTCCAGTCGGCATCCGGCCACACCCCCGTGAGGAACTCTCTGATATGGTGGACAAGGCCAGAGAACCTTTTTCAGGGGTGGAATGGTTAAAGGACAACCCTTTAATTATAACAAAAGATGCCAGCCCCCTGGGGTGGGGAGCCCACTCAAGTTTGGGGTTTTCCCAAGGTCGGTGGTCAGTATTCATAGCCCAACAGTCACAAAATTTCATGGAACTGAGGGCAATTCTCTGTGCATTAGAAGAACATTTTCCTTTTTTAATCAACAGGCATGTAAAGATACTATCCAACAGTGCGACAGCAGTAGCTTATGTCAACAGAGGTGGAGGAACAAGGTCACCACAGCTACTGGATCTAGCGAGTCAGATATTCAGGAAAATAGAGGGGCATGTTCTCTCTCTGACTGCAGTCCACCTAAAAGGTTCAGACAACACACAGGCAGATTTTCTAAGCAGGCACAGAGTCAGACAGGGGGAATGGTGCCTCTGTCAAGAGGTTTTCGACCAGATAGTCAGCCTGTGGGGTTCTCCAGTTATAGACCTATTTGCGTCCAAAAAGAACAAGAAGTGCAGAAGGTTTTTTTCCCCTAAATCGGGAGGATCAGGCATCAGGGATGGATGCTCTGTCCCAAACTTGGGGCAAGGATCTAGTTTACGCTTTTCCTCCTTTCAGGATGCTGCCCAGGGTAATTTAGAAGATAAGGAGAGAGCAGGCAGTTGTGATTTTAATAGCCCCATACTGGCCCGGGAGAGTTTGGTTTACCTGGCTAAGAAAACTCTCACTAACAGACCCCTGGCTTCTTCTGGAGAGAAAAGACCTTTTATTTCAGGGTCCCCTTCTACATCCCGAGATACATCGTCTGCACCTAGCAGCCTAGATATTGAAAGGGAGTTTCTAAAGTCCAGGGGGTTGTCTGATCAGGTTGTAGATACTCTCCTGGCTAGTAGGAAAAAGGTTACCTCAGATATTTACCTGAGAGTTTGGAAAACCTTTGTCTACTTTGTCGGGTCAGATCTTGTCTTTTCAGCAGCTCCAGATATTCGAAGGATCTTGAGTTTCCTACAGGAGGGTCACAATAAAAAAATTAAAGCCCAGTACCTTAAAGGTTCAAGTATCGGCCCTTAGTGTCCTCTTTGATTTTAAATTAGCCTCTCACACTTGGATTAGGAGGTTCATTAGGGCAGCGGGAAGATTGAATCCTTCTATTAAACCCAAGTCCTCTCCTTGGGACCTAAATCTGGTACTGTCAGCTCTAATGCAAAGTCCTTTTGAGCCTATTGACTCCATTCCCTTGAGAATACTTTCTAATATAACGGCCTTTTTGGTAGCCATCACATCAGCCAGACGGGTGGGTGAAATGGCAGTGCTATCAGCTTTCTCGCCTTACACCATGGTGTTGGATGATAGAATTGTGTTTAAGCCAGACCCTGCCTTTCTCCCTAAAGTAGTGACCGACTTTCATAGATCCCAGGAGATTGTACTTCCTTCTTTCTGCCAGAACCCAAAAAAAAAAAAAGTTACGGAGAGGAAAAATTCCATTCTCTAGATGTTAGGAGATGTGTTTGTGATTACCTTGATTCTACAAAACAGTGGAGAGAGGGCACTCAACTTTTTATTTTACAGTTTCAGGGTCCTAACAGGGGGGAAAAGGTTTCAGGTTGTACCTTGGAGAGGTGGATTATGAGGGCCATTAGCTTAGCCTATTCGTCTGCAGGAGTGCAGGTCTCTTCAGGATTCTCGGCCCATTCTACTAGAGCGGTTGCCGCTTCTTGAGCAGAGAGGGGTTCTGCCTCCATTGTTGACATTTGTAGAGCCGCCACTTGGAGCTCGCCTAACACTTTTTTTCAAACATTATAGATTGGATCTATCTTCCTCCCAAGACTTAGCCTTTGGCAGGAAAGTCTTGCAGGCGGTGATCCCTCCCTAAGTATCATCTAGCTTATTCTCTCACAGGTGCTGTCATGGGGCGTTTTCCATGAGCCCATGACAGCACCTAAGTTATTCCCACCAAAATAAATAAATAAATTATATATATATATATATATCTAATATATAGGGCTGAGTGTGTGTGTATGTTTGCTAAAGGAATCCGCACCGCTGCAGCTACAATCACAAAATTTAGCACACATGTACATCAGGTGTCTGGGAAGGTTTTAGAACAGTTTTCAACTATCCAGGACGTACCGTTCCTGAGATATTCCCAAAAAAGCATTAGCCAATAGTAGCCTGGTCACATGACCCTTATCAGCCAATAGAAGCTCACAGGCACACATCAGGTTTCTATGACAACCTAGCCAGTTCACTGCTTTAGGTCTGCATTAAAGAGGCAGAGCACTGTGGATGACAATGGTAAATGGGTATTCCCAGTTACCATAACTATAACTTATGTTTTAGACTACCTCATCATCAATCATTACCTCATATAATGTAAATTTTACATATTTACTGTTCAGTAGTAATAAAAGATGTTTTCTTCCACTGCTACCCACCTTCCTCCTAAATCAGGCATCGACCTGTAATTCCGGCCACCGTCAAAAGAAGGACTTAAAAGCACCACCCCCAGATCCCACTAAGTCATGCCCCTGACTCAGTCAGGCCATGCCCCTTTCATGCTGCATTTGACCGGGATTAAAAATATTGGTAAAAATCACCTTCTGTCAGCTGCAGGGGTGGGGGGAGGGTGACACAGTGGACCTACACCAGCAGATGACATGGCTCCCCAAACCATCACTGATTGTGGAAACTTCACACTAGACCTCAAGCAGCTTGGATTGAGTGCCTCTCCACTCTTCCTCCAGACTCTGGGACCTTGATTTCCAAATGAAAAGCAAAATTTACTTTAATCTGAGAACAACGCCTTTGACCACTGAGCAACAGTCCAGGTCTTTTTCTCCTTGGCCCAGGTAAGACGCTTCTGGCATTGTCTATTGGTCATGAGTGGCTTGACACATGGAATGCGACACTTGTAGCCCATGACCTGGATACGTCTGTGTGTGGTGGCTCTTGAAGCACTGACCCCAGCAGCAGTCCACTTCTTGTGAATCTCCCCCAAATTTAGGAAAGGCCTTTGTTTAATAATCCTTTTAAGGCTGCGGTTCTCCCTGTTGCTTGTGCACCTTTTTCTACCACCCTTTTTCCTTCCACTCAACTTTCCATTAATATGTTTTGATACAGCACTCTGTGAACAGCCAGCTTCTTTATCAATGACCTTTTGTGGCTTACCCTCCTTGTGGTGTGTGTCAATGATAGCTTTCTGGACATCTGTCAAGTCAGCAGTCTTCCCTATGATTGTGTCGCCTACTGAACCAGGCTAAGGGACCTTTTTAAAGGCTTAGGAAGCCTTTGCAGTTGTTTTGGGTTAATTATACTAATTTTCTGAGACAATGAATTTTGGGTTTTCCTTGGCTGTAAGCCATAATCATCAACATTAACATAAATAAACACGTGAAAACGTTCACTCTGTTTGTAATGACTCTATATAAGGCCCCTTGCAGACAAGTGTGACACACGCATGTCTCCCGCAAAGCATCTACTGGCCTGAACTCCCGGCACTGACGGGGATCACATAGCATTATATTGATTTATAATGCTTTGTAACTCTTACAGTTCTGGAATGTAATGGATAACACTAACAGCATTATGTCAGTGTTACCAACACATTCCAGAACTGTAAGGGTTACATAGCATCATAAATCAATATAATGCTATGTGATCCCCGTCAGTGCCGGGAACTCAGGCCAGTAGATGCGTTGCGGGAGACGTGCGTGTGTCACGCTCGTCTGCAAGGGGTCTAATATATGTGTTTCACTTTTTGAACTGAATTACTGGAAAAAAAAAACCTTTTTGATATTCTAATTTATTGAGATGCACTTGTACTGTGTCCCCCACCTTGTATACTATGTGCCACAACAACATGTGACTCATTAACCCAATGTTTCCGTTATGTGAGATAAGTCTACTTTCACACTTGTCTTGTTGTTTTCCAATATGAAGGTCTGGCATAGGATCTCAGTACCGGGAAAAAACGTTTTTATTTAGTCCTCATGCATTCTGAATGGAAAGAGATCTGTTCAGGATATCCTCCAATCCATCAGCATTCTGTGGTTTTGTGTCCGGTCATAAAAATGGAAAAATAACGGATCCAGCACTGAAAACAATGTAAGTCAATGGTGGCGGATCGGTATTTTAGGAGCCTAAAAAAATGGATCTGTCACCCATTGACTTTCAAAGTATTTAGTGACTGATCCATTTTTTCCTGTTTAGATTTCACTCAACTGCATCCTAACGGAACGGATGCTCCCTACAGTGCAAAATCAAAACAAATCTGTTTAATAACGGTATTGAGATCCTCTGCTGGATTTCAATACTGGAATTAACAACACAAGTGTGAAACTAGCTTTAATATGTCAGAGTTCCTCACATAATAGTAAGTAACCCCATCATGTACCTCTTCACATAATGGGCAACATGGAGTTAATATGTTGATGAGGTTACTTGGCATTGATGTGAGGCACATGCTGTTATTAATTTAATGCCTCACATTAATAGTAAAAGTGACTCCATCAAGTACAAGTACCTCATAATGGGCTATATGGGGTTAATGTGAGGTATATGCTGAGGTTACTTGGCATTAAAGGGGTTGTGCAAGAATGGGGAGGGGGTTGGCAAACCCTCCCACTTGGCTGGACCTGTAAAAGACAGCTTACTTCCCAGCCTGCGATGCTCCACATGGCTTGTTTTTTTTGTCTGATATGCATTGTCAACTGTGACACCTTTTGACATTGGACTTGATTTAGAAAGACACACCAGGAAACTGAATTTACCACAGGTGGACTCTAGTCAAGCGTAGAAACATCTCATAGATGATCAACAGAAATGGGAGGCTCCCAGAGCTAAATTTCAAGCGTCGTAACAAAAGGTCTGATTACTTATGTCCATGCAGAATTTCTAAAGTTCTATTTTCACTTTCTCATTATGGAGTATTGACTGCAGATTGATCGGGGAAGGACTTGATTTTTATTTTAGCACAAGGCTATAACATACCAGCATGTGAAAAAGTCTGAAGGCTTTCCTGAATGCACTGTATAAATATGTCCCTGTGTATGTATTAATGTCTCCTTCTCTATGTGTAAGTGTGTGTCTATATATCACATAGTAACATAGTTCATAAGGCTGAAAAAAGGCATCTGTCCATCCAGTTCGGCCTATTATCCTGCAAGTTGATCCAGAGGAAGGCAAAAAAAACCCTGTGCGTTAGAAGCCAATTCCCCCACTTTAGGGGGAAAAAAATCCCTTCCCGACTCCAATCAGGCAATCAGAATAACTCCCTGGATCAATGACCCCTCTCTAGTAGCTATAACCTGTAATATTATTACCCTCCAGAAATACATACACATATACAACTCCAATTAAAAAAAAAAAAGTTGACATTGTATAAAATGTAAATAAAAACAGAAATGGTTTGCAGATCTCATAGACCCATATTTTATTCACAATAGATTACGGTTGTCATGATACCAAAATTTTAATTTTATTTCGATACCATAAAAAGTATTGAGATACTCAGTACCTTTCAATTCCACGAGAACAAAATAAAACACAAAAAAAACTTTGTGCATTCCGCATTTTATGGAATGTCCAGCCCATAATAGAACAGTCCTATCTTATTTTTTGGGGGGACAAGATGACTAAAAAATGTCGAATCGTGATTTTTATTTTCTGTTACGGCGTTTACTGTATAGGAGATTTTTTAAAAAAAATATTTTAATAGTTTGGACTTTTTCGGATATGTAACGATAAGTATTATATTTACGTTTTGGTTATATATTTTCTATATAAAATTGAGAACGGAGGTGATTTTACATTTTTAATATTTAGGTGTTTGTTTTTTAAACTTTTTTTTTTTTTTTTACTTTTTATTTAATAACTATTAGCCCCCTTAGGGGGCTAGAACCTCCCCCAACCAATAGAGATCTATTAGAGTGAATAGAATTTTATACTGTCCCTGCTAGGGTTGTCACAATACCAAAATTTTGATTGGGTTTCTACGATTGCAGTACTTGATACCATTCGATACCACGTGAAAAAAAAAAACACCGTCCAGCCCATAATGGAACAGTCCTAACCTATTTTTGGGGGTGACAAGGTGACTAAAAAATGGCGAATCGCACGTTTTTTATTTTTTCTGTTATGGCGTTCACCGCATAGGAGATGTTTTTTTAAAATATTTTAATAGTTTGGACTTTTCGGACGTTGCGATACCTAATATATTTATTTATTTATTGTTTTATATGTAAAATTGGGAAGGGGGGGTTTAAACTTAATTTTGGTGTTTTTTAATTTTATTTTTTACGATTTACTATTTGCCCTCTTAGGGGCTAGAACCCTTGTCCCATTCACCCTAATATAGCTCTATTAGGGTGAATAGGCTCTTACACTGTGTGCACAAAACACAGGGCAGCAGGGAGCTTACGATGGCCACCAGGGCTTCAGTAGTATCCTGGCTGCCATGGTACCTGATCGGAGCCCTGCAATTACACTGCCGGGGCTCAGATTGGAACTGCCACTGCCACCAATGAAGGGGGGGGGGGGAGTCGCCTGTGGCCACTGTCGCCAGTAATTTAATACTGGGGGGTTATGGGGGGCACTGTGCCACCAAGGGGTTAATTATATTCATTGGTGGTGCAGTGGCCACAGGCCCTCCCCTCCTCCTTGTTGATATTTATACTGGTAGCCAGTGGCAGCCCCGTCACAGTGGGGAGGGACTCCCTCCTTTTCCACTGTGCCAACTGATAAGAACATGGTGCGTAACGCAGTCTAGTATCGGAATATAGCATATCCCTGTATCGGATCGATCTGGGTGTAAAAGTATTGATTGATACCCAGTGCAACCCTACAACAGATCATAGAACATATATCACATGTTGAAAGTGAGATATTTTACTATTTTCTGAATAAATTAACTCTCCTCTGCTGGGCCATGTCTGCTATTGTGTAGCATCCTTTCTTCTTTTTTTTATGTATTTATTAAATTTTTCAAAAATTTCTTCCAAACTAGATTAAAAAGTTCAACATACCGGTAATCTAATATGCAGGTTTCCTTTCCCAGCAGAGGTCGCGCTACATTTTTTCCGGAAGAGTAAAAATACTCCTCTGACCATTTTTGAGGAGTGGTTTTTAGCCGAGAAGGAGTACGAAAATTGCAGTTATTCATATATATATATATATATATATATATAATAGTAAAACTTGTTGAGCAGCACTTCTTGCCGTGTGCTAATCCCCTAGGATTCCGGACCCTTGAATTCTCAATAAAACAAAGATAAGGGAGAGGCAGCACTCCGGTCTTCAGATAGTGAAAAAAGTGGATCTTTATTTGCACATATGCAACGTTTCAACTGCTCCTTGCAGTCTTTGTCAAGCAAGGAATATAGTGCTCACATGTGATATATAAAGGAGTGTCATATATATATATAATACGTAGGCCTATATAACATTATGCTATGGGTTGCTATTTCTGCAGGGAAACCATTACCAATCTTTAATAAAATTACCATAATGTCTTCCATGCAGAAATGGCTAATTTTGACCATTTTAAATTTATCTCTCAGAAGACTAAATCCCTACCTTTCTTTAAGCGCCAAATTTGTCACGTAGGGATCGGAGAGGTAGATTGGGCAAAACTCAGTGCAAAAAGAATTGAACAGGGACGTCTGGTCGTTGTGGTAGGGAGCAATGGGTGGTACTGGATGGCTTGGTGGCAGTGGGTAGGGTCTGGGACATTATAGGACAGGGTTATACATGATGTATCGGACTGTTGCACAGTATAGTGTACCGTATAGTCCTTTCTTTGATCTCTGGACAGTGTGCTCCATACAGGAGAATAGACCTCTGGTGCAGGGTACTTGCCTAGAAAAAGTAATAACCAAGAGGCTGCACATAATCCTGTTCCTGACCCTTATGTTAAAGGGGTTCTGCAGTTTTTAAAACTGATGATCTATCCTCTGGATAGATCATCAGCATCTGATCGGCGGGGGTCCGACACCCGAGGCCCCCGCCGATCAGCTGTTTGAGAAGGCAGCAGCGCTGCAGGAGCGCCGCTGCCTTCTCTGTGTTTACCGCAGGCCCAGTGACGTCATGACTAGTATCAGTGGCCTGGGCGGGGCTAAGCTCTGTTCACATGAATGGAGCTTAGCCGCGCCCAGGCCAGTGATAGTAGTCGTGACGTCACTGGGCCTGCGGTAAACACAGAGAAGGCCGCGGCGCTCCTGCAGCGCCGCTGCCTTCTCAAACAGCTGATCGGCGGGGGCCCCGGGTGTCGGACCCCCGCCGATCAGATGCTGATGATCTATCCAGAGGATAGATCATCAGTTTTAAAAACTGCAGAACCCCTTTAATGCATAGCTTGCCTTTGATTGCTGTAATACCTAAACCTTATGTGGATAGTAGTGTTAATAGAGTCTCAAAGGTCTATAAAAGTAGGGTACCTGCTTTTATAGATCTTTGAGACTCTAACACTACTATCAACATAAGGTCATCTAGAGAAACAGTAGGTTTTTAAAATTTGTTTTTTCCTTTGGGTGTTTAGGTATTACAGCAATCAAAGGAAAGTTGTTTTAACATAAGGGTCAGAAACAGGGTTGTGTGTAGCCTCTTGGTTAATACTTTCTATGCAAGTACCCTGCACCAGAGGTCTACTCTCCTGTATGGAGCACACTGTCCAGAGATCAAAGAAAGGACTATACTGTACACTATCAGTCCAATATATAGTGTTGTGCAGCCTCATGGCTATTAGTTTTTCCATTCATGAAACTCCATATTGAGCTCCCAGCAGCAGACAGAAGCCTGCAGGGCATGCTGGGACTTCTGATGTCACATCACCTGGGCACAGGGTCTTTACTCAGCAGAGGCTCCGTTCTCATGCTGTCCCTGTTCCATCATCTGTAGCCAGCAATGGCACGGGGTTGGCGCTCACTCTCCATTTTAACTGAAAAGGAACGCTGCTGCTGCTGTGTGTTCTGTGCGGGAGAAGGGGGTTGTGACAGGAGCAGCCAATGGCAGAGCAGCGCGCAGATACTGGCAAATCAGCAGCCTCCTCCCTAATAACAAAGCTCCTTACTGTACAGAACTCTGTTATTGGATTGCTTGATGTTAAAGGTTTAAGGCCCCATTCAGACGACCGTGTTTCACAGCCGTATACAGGCCGTGAAAGCCCGGCCTGTGCTGCCCCAGAGGACGGGAGCGCACGGCGTCATTGGTTGCTATGACGCAGTGCGCTTCCTGAGGCCGCCGCCGTACAGTGAAGCACGGTCGTCTGAATGGGGCCTAAGTGTGTAAACATAAGGGCTGTGGATGAAAGCAGCAGTAACATAATACCGCTGGGTGGGACAGGTAAAATCCGAGACATGCACAACAGTCGTGTACTGTGATCCAACACATCAGGCAACACTGTCCTCCTTATTCACATTAATACTTAGAACAAGCAGTGTTACAACAAAACAGAAAAAAAACATGGGGAAAGCCTGCGAGTCGAAGGCTGCTCCTTTGATAAGTGTTGCCATATAATGTGCAAATTGACTCAAATCACGGGATCACTTGGTATTTCATGTTCCACGTACCAGTTAGTTTATTTGATGTGATCTTTGACTTTATTCTGAGTGTGGTCTGGGATAATGGCTATGAAATTTCCCATATTTGAAACGTTTTGACTTAATTATTTTTATGAACAATTGCTTCAACCCAATCCATTTTAACAAAAAATTGAGCTTATCTAAGAACAGTCTCTGTGGTGAGGCTTGTGTGCTCCGTTTTGTAGAATAGCTATATGTGCTGCTGCAGAGATCATGTGACGCAATTTTCAAGTCCCTGTTTCACAACGATGTAGCTTTGTGTCCACCCAGCCAAACAAACCTCGAAGAGCATTAAAAGGTACATTGTTGGTTAAGTGTGATGTTTGGGTAAAGTCCCAAATCCATGCCCAGAAAGGTTCAATTACCTTACAACACCACAGACAACGAGCAATATCGTGAACCACAGCGGAAACAAGAGTCTGAGGAATAAATAGCAGGCTTAAAACCTCTGACAGGTAAAATATATGATCTTTGAAAAGTTTGTAGAACTATTTCCATATATCTGATGGGAGTGTTTTCAGGGAGTAATCCATTTTGTTTAAGTAATTCTTAAAGGGGTTGTATCATGTCAGACAATGGGAGCATATTGCTAGGTATACCTCCATTGTCTGATAAGGACCCGCACCTATCTCGTAAACAGAGCGCATCGCGCATGCACGGTTGCCCTTTATTCATTTCTATGGGGCCAACAAAAATAGCTGATCGCTGGCTCGGCTATTTCCGTTGGCCCCATAGAAATGAATGGGAACGCACCACGCTTGTGCGGCCACCGGCTGCCCCATAGAAATTAATGGAGGGCGCATGCACGGTGAGCCCTCCGTGACTTTTAAGGCTCCGTTTACAAAATAGGTGTGAGTCCCACCTCTGGGACCCACACCTATCAGAAAATGTGGGCATATCCTAACAATATGCCCCCATTGTCTGAGCTGATACAATCCCTTTAATGTCCAGCCCTGCAAAGATAGGGAGGTATGTCGTCAATCTGGTGGAGCAGGTGTGATAATCTAGTGTAGAATGTAAATATCTATACAAGGCAGTGATTTGCTCTTTGTAGCTTGTAGAACGACTAAGAACCCAGTAAAAAGCTGAGTCTCACTCAGTGTCGGAGTGTATGTATTTTTATTTTAATTTTTTTTAATGAATTCTCTTTTTATTGAAAAGGAATAGAAATGTACAAACAGCAATAAAGGCATACATGGTCAGCAAAATAACATAGTGTACCCGTACCAGAGATGATGACGTATCACATACAAGCCTTCTCACCCCCTTACAAGGATATATATATATATATATATATATATATATATATATATATATATATACACACACTCACCGGCCACTTTATTAGGTACACCTGTCCAACTGCTCTAATCAGCCAATCACATGGCGGCAACTCAGTGCATTTAGGCATGTAGACATGGTCAAGACAATCTCCTGCAGTTCAAACCGAGCATCAGTATGGGGAAGAAAGGTGATTTGAGTGCCTTTGAACGTGGCATGGTTGTTGGTGCCAGAAGGGCTGGTCTGAGTATTTCAGAAACTGCTGATCTACTGGGATTTTCACGCACAACCATCTCTAGGGTTTACAGAGAATGGTCCGAAAAAGAAAAAACATCCAGTGAGCGGCAGTTCTATGGGCGGAAATGCCTTGTTGATGCCAGAGGTCAGAGGAGAATGGGCAGACTGGTTCGAGCTGATAGAAAGGCAACAGTGACTCAAATTGCCACCCGTTACAACCAAGGTAGGCAGAAGAGCATCTCTGAACGCACAGTACGTCGAACTTTGAGGCAGATGGGCTACAGCAGCAGAAGACCACACCGGGTGCCACTCCTTTCAGCTAAGAACAGGAAACTGAGGCAACAATTTGCACAAGCTCATCGAAATTGGACAGTAGAAGATTGGAAAAACGTTGCCTGGTCTGATGAGTCTCGATTTCTGCTGCGACATTCGGATGGTAGGGTCAGAATTTGGGGTCAACAACATGAAAGCATGGATCCATCCTGCCTTGTATCAACGGTTCAAGCTGGTGGTGGTGGTGTCATGGTGTGGGGGAATATTTTCTTGGCACTCTTTGGGCCCCTTGGTACCAATTGAGCATCGTTGCAACGCCACAGCCTACCTGAGTATTGTTGCTGACCATGTCCATCCCTTTATGACCACAATGTACCCAACATCTGATGGCTACTTTCAGCAGGATAATGCGCCATGTCATAAAGCTGGAATCATCTCAGACTGGTTTCTTGAACATGACAATGAGTTCACTGTACTCAAATGGCCTCCACAGTCACCAGATCTCAATCCAATAGAGCATCTTTGGGATGTGGTGGAACGGGAGATTCGCATCATGGATGTGCAGCCGACAAATCTGCGGCAACTGTGTGATGCCATCATGTCAATATGGACCAAAATCTCTGAGAAATGCTTCCAGCACCTTGTTGAATCTATGCCACGAAGAATTGAGGCAGTTCTGAAGGCAAAAGGGGGTCCAACCCGTTACTAGCATGGTGTACCTAATAAAGTGGCCGGTGAGTGTATATATATATATATATATATATATATATATATATATATATATATACCAGTGCCACATATTGGTGCTCTGTCTACTTATAGGATTGGGGAGCAGAACAGATGTGATGTCTAAATTATAGGAAAGACCAAGTAAGCGGTTATGGAAAGCGGAAGGGAGGAGAATAAGGGGATAGTCATAGGAAATGTTGTGGGGGAGGGGTTAGGAGGTTCTAGTACTTCATGAATGCTGAGTTGAAAAAGGTAGATGTATGTAGCAATTATTGTAGTGGTTGGTGTCTGACACATCCGATCTATAGCCTGATGAAGGTGCAAAGTGGGCCGCGGGATAGGACAAGGTAGGTGCCCATGGCAATGTATGTCACCCACATTGTCAGCTGGGTCGGAGCGCAGACGAGTATTGACGATTCTAAAGATATGGAAGTTATGGGCCAAAGCCTCTGTATGTCTTCCACGGGTTCCAAATCTTCAGAAATTTTGATCGAGTATGGGTCTCCCAATGTGCTAGCTACTGGAAGTGGATTTATTGGTCTACCTTGTCCACTCAGGCTAACAAAGTGGGTGCAGAATTATGGATCTGTAGTGTGTGGACAGCAATACAGATACGGTAGTGTGCATGAGCCCTTAGGGGATCATTTATTAATCTGATATACACCTAAATTAGGCTTATTTCAGACGCACATGGCAGTGCAACGGTTAGTTACTTCTCAACACTCACGCCAGGTCTAAAATTGTGGGTGTGACATGTGCGGGGAAGGGACACAGCAGGCCCGTCTCATTCATCATTTTCTACACCTGATTTAGGTGTAGAAAATGGTCTAAATGTAAGACTGCTTGGAAGCTGTCCTACATTTAGGACTGGCGATGGATGTGCCGAAATTATGGAGAAGCCTGCACCTCTTCGTAAGTTTGGTGGATCCACCGCCATCCAGGGCCTTATTAAGATCGGCGTCTAAAACGCTGTCTGAGTGCAGCCTTTAGTTTCTTTAGTAGCAGGATCTGAATTTTCACTTTGTTCCATCAGGCAGCTCAGCTGACTGCTCCTTATTTCTTACATCCTAAAGACTCTTTATAGCCCAATTCTTATTTTACTGATACGAATGTAGTCAAATAAGTGTTTATGACCTTTTGGTAACTTAGTTAGAATGCTTATTAAATGAAGTCACAACATGTTAGGGAAAGTAGATACATACAGTTAACCCTTTGGGACAGAGCGGTTCAATGTTTTTAATATAGACCAATTGAAATAATGAATTTTAGCCCAAAATGAGTAAAATGCAAGCATAAAACATATTGCCCTTGAAGGTGTACAGCGGTGCACAACCTTTTTTGGTCTGAGGGCCACAATGTCACGTTGATTGGCGATTGTTTGCATAGACCTATTACAGAGGCCGATGTAAAGTGAATGGGGAGGAAATATCACTACCACAGTCATTCCTCCCTCATTCAGTTCTATTAATTATGAGTAGCACTGAGTGCACTGGGAGATATTTTGATAAAATATGCAAATCAGCTGAGAAACAAGTGATTGCTCGTTTATTGGCTGATCAGCAGCTCGACTACACAGGTCAAATATCAGGAATGAGTACTTGTTCCTAGTAATCATGCCAGGGACTTCCTGGTAAAAATGATTCTTTTAACAAGTTCCTGGAGCATGGCCCCTGAAGCAGAAGATTCATCCTTACCTTCTCCACGCTGCCCCAGTCCTCTGCTCTTCACAGCGCTGTATCCATCTTCCAGTCCCGGCACTCATTTACATACTATTGACTGGTTTCAGTGTTAACGTGGCCACAAGCAGCATGTCACCACTAAAGCCAGTCATTGGTTGGTGCGGTGTATGTGACCATGTCCATGCACTGCCAGATGTAATCAGTGCAGGGACTCGAAGATGGAGACAGCGGGAACGACTGGAAGCAGGAAAGTATGAATTTTCTGTTTCAAGGGACCATGCTGCAGAAACTTGTTTAAAAAATATTTTTACCGGAAAACCCCTTTTAAAGCGGCTCTGTCACCAGGATCAGCCCCGTAAACCAGGCATACTGGCTGGTAGAGCTCATCATGCTGATTAAAACTGTACCTTTCTTTTGTCTATATGATAAATAGCTGCAGAGAAATCAGCGTTTTTATTCATATGTAATTGAGCAATCGGAGCACTCAGAGGTGGGGTTGCATATTCTGAGCACTGCTCTGTAACGACCCCTGTGCTCTGCACCCAAACCCCCCCCCCCCCCCCCGTCCCCCGTCCCATTGACTGACAGGGCTACACTGCAGGCTGAGGGCAGAGCTGCGTGCTAGCAAGTAAATACCACATACACTATAGCTGCACCACCCTGAGATCTGCTCAGAAAGCTAATACACATATTACTGCTGTATTCACAGGCACAATATATGATTATACAGACACCAATAATGTGTTTTGCCTTATAAGAATAAAAACACCATAAACCATTATGAGGTAATGCTATAGTTTAGTGGTATAGTGGTCTGCCCTGCATCTAGAGATCACAGGTTCAAATCCCAGAAGAGGTACGTACAGTACAGACCAAAAGTTTGGACACACCTTCTCATTCAAAAACGGTGGGACCCGCACCTATAAGACAATGGGGGCATATCATATCAATATGCCCCAATTGTCTAAGATGAGAATACCCCTTTAACAAAGTGTGAAACAACTGAAAATATTTCTTATATTCTAGGTTCTTCAAAGTAGCCACCTTTTGCTTTGATTACTGCTTTGCACACTCTTGGCATTCTCTTGATGAGCTTCAAGAGGTAGCCTTACTATAGCCTTACTATATTGAGAAAAGTGTTGTTGTTTTTTTTTTTGCTAAAACTTAATACTGGTTTATTCACAGACACAATAATTTTCTGGGTCAGTTTGTAGAAGAACCAACAAGAAGTGATGCACTGTTGGATCTGGTTATATCTAACAATGCAGAGATACTTGAGGAGGTAATTGTTCGGGAAAACCTTGGTAATAGTGACCACAATATAGTTACTTTTATCCTAAAGTGTAGAAAGCATAAACATGCTGGGAGATCAAAAACATTTAATTTTAAAAAGGCCAATTTCCCAGGGTTACGGGCCGCACTCCAGGACATAGACTGGGAGCAGCTGTTGTCAAATAGTGGCACAGATGATAAATGGGAGACCTTCAAATCTACACTGGGTAACTATACTGCAGACTTTATTCCTAGGGGGAACAAATACAAACGCTTAAAATTAAACCCTGCGTGGCTTAATGCAGATGTTAAAAGGGCAATACATGAAAAACAAAGGGCATTTAAAATATACAAATCAGAGGGGTCTGCCATAGCCTTTAATAACTACAAAAGGGTTAATAAAAATTGTAAAAGGACTATAAAAGCAGCAAAGGTTCAAAATGAAAGGCTGGTGGCCAGGGATAGCAAAACCAATCCCAAAAAATTCTTCAAATATATAAATGCAAAAAAACCTAGATCAGAGCATGTAGGACCCCTGAATAATAGTGATGGGGAATTGATTACTGGGGATCAGGAAAAGGCGGAGCTACTGAATGAGTTCTTTAGTTCTGTATATACACATGAAGAGGTGGGAGCTGCTGTCGGTAGAGTAAGTGCTGGTGATACTTCATGTAATATACTCAACTGGTTCAATATAGATATGGTCAAAGCTAAGCTAAACAAAGTAAACGTGAATAAGGCTCCAGGACCGGATGGGTTACACCCAAGAGTTCTTAAGGAACTTAGTTCAGTAATTTCTTTGCCCTTGTATATAATATTCAAAGATTCTCTGGTGACTGGCATAGTGCCGAGGGACTGGCGTAAAGCAAATGTGGTGCCCATCTTCAAGAAGGGCTCTAGGTCATCCCCAGGGAATTATAGACCGGTGAGCTTAACGTCCATTGTGGGGAAACTTTTTGAGGGTCTAATAAGGGACTATATACAGGAATATGTTTTGGATAATAGTATTATAAGTGATAACCAGCATGGTTTTACTAAGGACAGAAGCTGTCAGACTAACCTGATTGGTTTTTATGAAGAAGTGAGTAGAAGTCTGGATAGAGGGGCGGCTGTGGATATTGTGTATTTGGACTTTGCAAAAGCGTTTGACACGGTCCCTCATAGACGACTGATGGGTAAATTAAGGTCGGTTGGATTAGAAAATCTACTCTGTAACTGGATTGAGAACTGGCTGAAGGAGCGTACTCAGCGAGTGGTGGTGAATGATTCCTACTCTGAATGGTCCCCAGTTATAAGTGGTGTACCCCAAGGTTCAGTGCTGGGTCCACTTTTATTTAATTTATTTATTAATGATATAGAGAGAGGAATTAACAGCACTGTTTCAATTTTTGCAGATGACACTAAGCTTTGTAGTAGAGTCCAGTCTATGGAAGATGTGCAGAAGTTACAAGCTGACTTGGACACACTGAGTGTTTGGGCATCCTCTTGGCAGATGAGGTTCAATGTGGATAAATGTAAAGTTATGCATCTGGGTACTAACAACTTGCATGCCTCCTATGTCCTAGGGGGAGTAACACTGGGAGAGTCACTTGTAGAGAAGGATCTGGGTGTCCTTGTAGACCATAGACTGCAGAATAGCATGCAATGTCAATCGGCTGCTTCTAAGGCCAGCAGGATATTGTCATGTATTAAAAGAGGCATGGACTCGCGGGACAGGGATGTCATATTACCACTGTATAAAGCATTAGTACGGCCTCATCTGGAATATGCTGTTCAGTTCTGGGCTCCGGTTTATAGGAAGGATGTCCTGGAGCTGGAAAGGGTGCAGAGACGGGCAACTAAACTGATAAGGGGCATAGAGCATCTTAGCTATGAAGAAAGATTGAAGGAGTTAAACTTGTTTAGTCTTGAGAAGAGACGTATAAGGGGGGACATGATCAACCTGTATAAGTATGTAAATGGCCCATACAAAAAATATGGTGAAAAACTGTTCCAGGTAAAATCCCCTCAAAAGACAAGGGGGCACTGCCTCCGCCTGGAGAAGCAAAGGTTCAGACTCCAGGGGCGACAAGCCTTCTTTACTATAAGAACTGTGAATCTGTGGAACAGTCTACCGCAGGAGCTGGTCACAGCAAAGACAGCTGAGGGCTTCAAAACAGGCTTAGATAAATTCTTAGAGAAAAAGAAGGTCACCACATATTAAGAAATGTAGAGTCATGACTTAAGGTTACCAGTCCCCCTCCCCTTCATCACTCCTACCCCCTCCCTTGGTTGAACTTGATGGACATGTGTCTTTTTTCAACCGTATTAACTATGTAACTATGTAACAATATATGATTATAAAGAAACCAGTAATATTTATTAGCTTTCTAAATATAGTAAAGACATAGACTTAGACATAAAATTTCTGAAGGAAAAAAAATGCGATGTCTTACCTAAGATTCAAACCTGGGATCTCTACATACAAAACTAACTACTTACCCACCAAGCTATAGCATCACCTCATAATGGTCCATGGTGTTTTTATGCTTATAAGGCAACACACATTATTGGTGTCTGTATAATCATATATTGTGCCTGTGAATACAGCAGTAATATGTGTATTAGCTTTCTGAGCAGATCTCAGTGTGGTGCAGCTATAGTGTATGCGATATTTACTTGCTAGCACACAGCTCCTGGACAAAGCTCTGCCCTCAGCCTGCTGTCAAGCTCTGTCAGTCAATGGGAGGGGGAGGCGTGTGCAGAGCACAGGGGGTGTTACAGAGCAGTGCTCAGAATATTCAGCCCCACCTCTGAGTGCTCTGATTGCTGATCTCTGCAGCTCTGCAACAAAAGAAAGATATTGTTTTAATTGGCATGATGAGCTCTACCAGTCAGTATGTCTGGTTTAATGGGGTTGATCCTGGTGACAGAGCCTCTTTAAGTGGTGTCATTTCCTACCATCCTGCCTTCTAAAATTAGCGCTTTCCTTCACTGCAGAGGACGGCGCTCACTGGTTATTACTGCCCCCCCCCCCAAGTTATCGGTGCCATATCCAGTAAGCAATTTTCCCTTACTACTTTACTTTTTTGTGATTTAGTGCACGTGGTAGTTCAAACGGTTGTACTTTTTTTATTTGTTGGACTACCAAAATTATTTTTTCAACATAGGGATTTAAATATATTTTTAAACCTTTTTTTTTTTTTTTTTTATTTGGTTCAAAACATTTTTAAAAAGTAATTTTTTTTCAAACTATAGCTCCTTATTATTTAGCACCTTCAACCTCCGCCTTACATGTACTGTGGAGTTCGGAAGTTTAAAGATGGCGTCCACCTGCGTGTGCCATAGTCGCAGGTTTCTGCTGCGTCAAATAGCAAAGACCCGTGCGAGATGTATGTCAACAGCTTTAATGCCGTGATCAAGTGTTACCACAGCATCTGAGTGGTCCGGAAGCAGGAGCCACGTGCTCCCGTAACAGAGCCTCAAGCAGGCTCCGACAGCGATTACTAAAATATACCAATACAGGCCACTAGGTGGCATCACTGGTAAATTGGTATATTGTAAATGAAGTGTTTAAAGATGGCTACATAGCCATCATAGAACACAATCTGTAATCTAATGATTGCCAGTTATAGTCACCCAGGGTGACTTAAAAAAAAAAAGTTTAAAAAGTTCAAATCGCCCCACTTTCCCCAAAATCAAAATAAAAGTACATAACCAATTAAAGAAATACACATCATGGGCATTGCCACATGTGAAAACACCTGTGCTGTTAAAATATAACAATACTAGCAGAAGGACCCGGTTCCCCCTTGTATATTTCATCTATTTCATTTAATGTTTGTGTGTGTGTGTCGTTAAAAGATATCGAGAGTGACATCTACAGTGCCCGCCCCTTTAATAGTGACCTCCACAGCGCCTTCCTCTTTAACTGTGACCTCCACAGCAGCTAGGGTGGCCACTGGCTTCACCCCAGAAAGCCGGCATGCCCCCAAACGTGAAGCCATGCCCCCGGTCTCCATGAAGTCACGCCCCCTGGTTCCATGAAGTCACAGAGAAGAAGCTGTCTGAGTGTGAGCTACTTAAAGGGTGGACATCCCTGCGTCTGTCCAGGCACTGCGACGGATGGAGGACAGGGAGCCAGAAAACGAGACTGTCCAGCCTAAAACCGGACGTCTGGCCACCCTAACATCAGCCTGCCCCTAGGGTGGCCAGAGGTCCGGTTTTAGGCTGGACAGTCCAGCTTTCAGACTCCCTGTTCTCTGTCATGCGCAGGGCCTGGATGGACACAGGGATGTACTTTTGAACAGCTCACTCTCAGACAGCAGCACTATGCAGTCTGAGCATGAGCTGCAGGGAGAAAGTCACACTCCCTTCCCTCCCCTGCAGCTGACAGAAGTTGATTTTTACCTTCATTTTTTTCAATCCCCGTTGGATGCGGAGTGGAAGGGGCATGGCCTGACTGAGTTGGGGGCGTGGCTTAGTGGGACCTGGGGGGGTCCTTCTTTTGAGGGTGGCCTGAATTACAGGTTGATACCATAGTAGGAGGAAACACAGTGGGTAGCAGTGGAAGAAAACATCTTTTATTACTACTGAATGGTAAATATGTGAAATTTACATTATATGAGGTAATGATGAATTAGTCTAAAACATAAGTTATAGTTATGGTAGCCGGAATACCCCTTTAACAGTGTCATCCTCAGCGCTCTGCCCCTTTAAAGCAGACCTGTAATCCTCGCTGGTGAGGATTACAGTTTTCAAAGTGCAATTCTTATTCTGGCCACTAGATGGCAGGCCAGGATAAGAAATGAGCAATTCATGGATTTCTGAGTCTATAAAATCCATAATTGCTCATAAAGAAAAAAAAAAAGCCACAATATATAAGCCCATATTTGAGCTTTCTAATAGTAAAAAAAATAAATAAAAAAAAAATGTTAAAAAATATATATAAAATAAAAAAGATGTAAAAGTTCAAATCACCCCCCCTTTCCGTATAAGTAAAAAATAAATACCTAAATAACAATAAATATAGACATCATGGGTATCACCGTGACCGAAAACGCCCGTACTTTTAAAATATAAAAAAAAAAAATTTCCAATACGGCGAATTGTGTGGCGGAAAAAAGCGTCCAAATGTCGATTTGCCGTTTTTTTGTCGCTTTTTTTTTTCTAAAAAAAATTAAATAAAAAGTGATCAAAAAGTCATACACACCCCAGAATGGTATCAATAAAAACTTCAGCTCGTCCCGCAAAAAATGAGCCCCCATACAGCTCTGTACACATAAATACCAAAAAGTTATAGGGGTCAAGATTTGACAAGGAAAAAAAAAAAGGGCAACTTTCTAATTATTTTATCACTATGAAAACGCAGGAAAAACTATACATATTAGGTATTGCCGGATTCGTACTGACCAGTAGAATGAAAGTAACGGATCAGTTTTAATGCACATCGAACGCTGTTAATAAGAAACCCGTAGAACTGTAGCGGAATAGCGTTTTCGTTGCAATTTCACCCGGTTTGGAATTTTTTTCCCGCTTCCCACTACACCGTATGCAATATTAAATGGTGGCGTTGGAAATTACAACTTGTCCCGCAAAAAACAAGCCCTCATACAGCTATGTGAACAGAAAAATAAAAGAGTTATGGCTGTTTGAAGGCAGGGAGCGCAAAACGAAAATGCATAACCGAAAAAAGCTCCGGGCGCGAAAGGGTTAACTCCACAAAAAAGTGATCAAAAAGTCACACACACTTCAAAATAGCATCACTGAAAAGTACAAATGACTCTGCAAAAATAAACCCTCACACAGCTTTGTACACATAACTACAAAAAAGTTATAGTGGTCAGATTATGCCGTTAAAAAGAAAAAAAAATAGTTTTTTTTTCCCAGTATTAAAATGGAAGAAAAACTGTGGTATCATACAGAGCTGGAGACTGAAGGTAACAGGTCAATTTTACCGCATAGTGAACGCCGTAAAAAAACTGATTCCAAATAAACTATTAAAATGACCTACTTTGTTATTCGTTTTGTTAGACAAGTTTCACTTGAATGGAGATGGTTTTGGTTGGTGTTGGAGGTTTTTTTTTTTTTTTAATGTATTTTTGTTTTCTTTTAACTGTTTTAAAAAAATATATTTCTGCCACAATATATGGTTATATAGGTTATAAGAAGACCATTGGGGGACACTGATACCTTTTTATATTTTGTACTTTTTCCTTTTTATTTTTATTTTTTTGTATTTCTTATTTTTTTAATTTAAATTTTTAAATATATTTTTGCCACATATATCCATCCCCGCAAAAGGGCTTTAAATGTTTTTATTTTTTTATATGTTTTTGCCACATATTTTGTCTCCCAAGAGGTCATATTTTTGTATTTTGTACTATTTCCTCTATTCTCCTGTGGATGCCCTAGTTACAGGGGAAACAAGGCTCTTGTGGGGGCTGAACAGTTGATGGCAGAAGTAGTAATAAACCTCTTCTATCTTATCCTCTTGTCCCCTGCGTTCACCAACAGCCGGGGAACCGATCTTCTCTTGCTAAAGTGCATAAGCAGGTCATGTAATCCAGCACAGTGCAGCACTTCAGGAAGAAACACAGCTGGTTGCACAGTCAGCTGTTTTTTTTGTCCATCAGGTCGGGGGCAACAAACTGGGGCTCTGTGGGCCACATGCGGCACATGGGTTGTTCACTTCTGCTTTAAATGCTGACGTATAATCTGCCATTCCTACCTCTTGTGGTAGGGCATTTTAGTTTAACTACTCTGACAGTACAGAATCCTTGCTTGTATTGATGGCTAATGTTGGCTTTACACTGCTAGGTTGTCAGGCAGAGATGAACCTTTTTATGAATGCTCGTTTATGATAATCTGTGGAAAGGTGCCGCTTATCGCCAGATGAACAAGCAAAACGATCATCGGTTGAAACAATTGTTCATGTGGGCACACCTCAGTCATTGTTTCTGGCCAGCAGATTGTGCAGTGTAAACTCTAATTTTCTGCCCGAATCAATTAAACTGTATGAATCTTAGGTCCTTTATATGGAGCCCACAACTGAAGCCCATACTCAAGATGTGGCTTCACAAGAATTTTATAAAGACAGTTTAACGTAGACAAAAACTATATGGGGCACATTTATTAAGACAGGCGTTTTAGACTCTGGTCTTAATAAGCCCTTGCATTGGCGGTGGATCACCAAAGTTATGTAGAGGCGCCGTACTCTACATAACTTTGGCGTTTCCACTGCCAATTCTAAATGTAAGACAGCTTCCTTGCTGTCTTACATTTAGACCATTTTCTACGCCTAAACCTGGCATTGAAAATGATGAATGAGACCGGCCTGCTGGCCCATCCCCTTCCCTACCCATGCCACGGCCCCTTTTTTTAAACCAGGTGTGAAAGGGTAAGAAGTTACAGATTCTGCCACAACATGTCGTGTGACAGAATCTGCGCCAGATATGCCCCCCCAAAAGTGGCATATATCTATTTGTAAATGATTCCCTATGTGCCGTGGCTGGGGTTAGACAGTCCCATTGTAAGGCAAAGTGTTGTAGTAGCCCAGATTTGCCACAAGGTGGTGGTATACAACCAATGAGAAACAGTTATAGTGTAAGCAATATAGAGAGGTCTAATTATAGAGAAGTTCTGTGTGGGACACCAATATGCAATCTGTTTTCTCAAAGCCCAGCACAAGTGTGCATAAGCAATAAATGCTACTGTACTATCCTGTACAGATCTCTGGTCCTCAGATGTAGTAGGTTCTCAACTCAACCAGAAGCCAATCAGTGGGTCAGCAGGCAGACTCTAGGTTCAGAGGCCTGGAGGGGGGACGGTCATCACCAGTCAGCAGGTACTTCCAAGTATGACCTCAAACTAAACGTGGAGATGGTGTGTAATGCCGTAGAAGTCCTCCGGTTCTCAAGGTGGGAGGAGGCAAGTGATGCTGAAGATGCGCAGCTCGACCTGTGGGCCAGCTTAGAAGGCTTAGTCTAGTCCTCACTTGCAGGCAGGAAATGGGCCTCAGGAAGTGGAGGCACTCAGAACCCAGTAGCTTGGAGCCTAAGGAGAAAAAAAACAGAATACTGCACAGTATACCCCTCCTCCCCAGCCATAGTGCTAAAGACATATTTAGATGGACATTACATTCCACACTCTCACACATACAAAGACCTCTTGCTTTCCTCAGTTTTCCATTATCCACTCTCTAAAGTACTCTCTGCAGTTTTAAAGCCCCCTATAGCAATCTCAGTAGTAACACTGCCCCCTGTAGCGCTCCCAGTAGTAAAATGTTCCCCAGTAGTGCTTATTGCACTCAGTAGAGCCTATTTCCCAGTTTACATAGCCATATGATGGCTTGTTTTTAATGTTACAAGATGCACTTTCTAATGGCACCACTTACTGTTGCAGACGATGTAGTGGAGAAAAAATGTCCAAATGGGATGAAAATGCAATTGTACCATGATTGTATGGGTTTTGTTTTTAAACTGATCTGTTACCATCATTCTCCAGGTCAGTCCGATTTTATAGCGACATTACATTGGTATGTCTTTTTTTGTATGTGTGTGTTTTAATAAGGGAAAAATATAAAAACTGGAAAAATTGTTTTTTCTTTGTATCAATGTATTCTAACCCCCATAACTTTTTTTTTTTTATAGTTGTGTGTGGGGGCTCATTTTTTTGTGGAGTGATCTGTAGCTTTTATTGATATGAGTTTGGTGTGTATGACATTTTGACCCTTTTTTATACATTTTTTTTTTTTTTTTTTGGGGGGGGGGGGATAGATTAAGAGACGAAAAAAACTGCAAATACGCAGACATATATAGTCGTACAGCGGAAGGGAAGAGGTTAATCCCTACTATTAGAAGGATGATTAAACAGGGGTACATACTATTTATCATGAAGGTTTTTTTATTTTGCAGCATCTTCACATACAATTACAGCAGTGCTGTCCTCATTTGGAGGCAATTTTGCATGCCAATCCATCATTTTTCTGCAATTACATAAACAGTGAATTTCATGGCCATTTTGCATTGCCACTTATCTGCCTTCCAAAAAAAAAACAACGTGGACAACAGGAGAAAAGAACAGTAGAGCCTGTTCTCCCTTTGGTCTTGCTTTTTCTTAAAGGACACTAAATTTAGTAGTTATATAACTGCAGACACACACACATGGCAGACTGGCATTCAAAAAGTCCAAATGATTTGTTAATGGCTGTAGTGCCCATCTTTCAGTGCTGTTTTCCCTCCCAGCCCCACATTGCCCCTTATTTAACTCATACTTCAGCTTGCATCCTGCAGACAGCACTGATGACCAGTAGGCTTGAAGTAGCACTATGTCAGGGCAACGCCTGACTTCTAACTGCCCAGTGCAGCGCTCCACATTCTGTGCGGTGATCTGGGCACCAGGCTCACACTGAAAGATGGAGCCTCTTCTTTCTCTTCTTGCCGCACTGCTCCTGCTCACTCTGGGCCTTGCTGTAAGTTGTTAGTGTGGCACTGTGGCTCATGGCAGCTCAGCTCTTTTACGCTGCCGACCCAAATGCCATTGCCAGCAACTAAAACCTGCAGGCTTTGATAAAAGCTGCCCAGAGTGGTGGTACAGAGAGGTCAGAAAAGGAAATTTAGATGGAGCACCTCACACACTTTATACCATATCCACAGTATATTCCAAAAAAGTGTGATTGATTCCGGTTCCATTTTTGGGACTTGCACCTGTCTCTAGTATGGGGAGTCCCACATTTGCATCCTGGGCTGCTGCATTAAAGGGGTTGTCTCGCCTCAATAATCAACATTTATTCTGTCCCTTGTAGTCCTAGGATCCATTCTGTAATGTACTACCATTTTCTATTTTGCCTCGTTCACCACAATTTCATCTTTAGGGCTCATGCACACGGCCATTGAGTGGCCGCTCCATGCATTGGGGGCTGCAATTTGTGGTCCCCAATGCACGGGCAACATCTGTGCAGTGGGCAGGACGGATTGAGACCCATTCTAGTTGAATGGGTCTGTGATCCGTCCGCACCGCAAAACTGTTTTTGGTTGCGGTGATACTCATGATGTTTATATTTATTATTTAGGTATTTATTTTTTAATTATACGAAAAGGGGGGTGATTTAAACTTTTTTTTTTTTTTTTTATAAATTTTTTTACTTTTTTATTTTTTTTGATGATTTTAAGGCTCATATATGAGCATATAAATAATGTTTTTTAATTTTTCATTTTGAACTATCAGGGATTTTAAAAAGGCTATTTTAAGTGACTTTTGCTCATATCTTATCCTGGCCTGCCACCTGGTGGTCAAAATAAGAATTGCAGCATGAACACTGTAAGCCTTGTCAGCGAGGCTTACAGCATTTAGCTTAACTGCAGATGCCCCGATTGGCCACATGGGGCATCTGTAGGAAGCCCGGAAGTGCAAGGGTTTTTGTGCAATTAGATGCCATGATCTCACTTGATCACAGCATCTAATGCCTTTAATTACCGCGATCGGCATTATTGCCGGTCGCAGTAATTAGCCGCAGGTCTCTGCTGTTTCAAACAGCGGGCGTCATGTTCCCACATCGCTCCAGCGCCGTACATGTAGCGAAAGGGTTAAAGGGGTATTCCGGTAAAGTAACTTAATTTTTTTAAAAACTACATTAAGGCTGCAAGCTGTGACCCAACCAGAACCCATACCTATACATATAATCAGAGTTTCATTTTACCTTGTCTAGCTCTTGTGTGAGCCTACAACACACGGTGTATCATGGCTCCTGATCTTCCTTCACAAAACTACAATCCCTAGCTTTTCTGCTTTGAGTTTGTGCTTGTAAGTGAGTGTTGATGTTAACTGACTGGCTGCTTGATATTCCAGTCCAGGAACGCCCCCTCTACTCAGTAATCACCAACACATTTAGCTAGAGAATTGGTAGAAACACACTTAGGCTCCATTCACACGTCCTGTTTTTCTTTCCTGATTCGATCCTGATTTTTTTCAGGACCCATTGAAATGAATGGATCCAGATCAGGACCAGGATCGAATCAGGAAAGAAAAACAGGATGTGTGAATGGAGCCTTAGCATGCTCGACCTAACAAAGGTTCAGAACTACAGGTCAATGCCATGGTAACTTATGAAGAAACACAGTGGGTAGCAGAGAAAGAAAACTTCTGAACAGTAAATATGTGAAATTGACATTATATTAGGTAATTATTGATTTATGAATTAGTCTAAAGCATAAGTTATATTTCTGATAAATGAAACTTCTAGATAAACAATGTACCAATGCTACTAGTTAATGGGCAGGTGAGTTTTTTTTCTTCTATATCCAAGATAACTACCAAGACAGAAACATATTTTCTTATAAATTTTGAACCATAATGGAGGTGATCTAAGCAAATACGGAAAAGTCTAATTTGTGAGATTTCTGTTACAGTATATGTATGAACCTGTTATGCTAAGTGCACATCTGCAGAAGTGTTTTGTCTGGCACGGATATTGTTTTACAGTCAGATACAGTTTATTTTCAGACTTTCTTTTTTGGTTTTGCTTGCATTGTTCTGTATTTAACATTATTAAAGGGAACCTGTCATCTGTTTCATGCCGCCTAAAGCTATGTTAACACAAATTAAATTCACCACAGATTTTATCACGGAAAACTGCTGTTTTCCACCATGAAATCAATCATCAAAAGCTTTTCATTGACTTCAATGGAAAAACCTTGACCTTGTGCACATGGCATTTTTTTTCTGCTGCTAAATTGAGATCCGCTTCTGAAATGGCATGTTACTACTTAGAACTAGATTGATAGAGATTTTTGTATTGAAGTCAATGGGGTTGCAGGAAAAAACATTGGTGGTTTTAGAAGCGGTTTTAGTGGCGTTTCCACCACAAAAATTGCTTCTGAATTCTATCCCAACTAGGTGCTGGATAAAAAAAACGGCTGGCAAAACCTCTTCTAAAACATCCTCTAATCGTCTTCTAAATTCTCAACCAAATACTCTTCTAAAACAATTGTAGTACTAATCTAAATCCGCCACCAAATTTGAAATCTTCCAAAAACAGTGTTTTCAGCTAGTAATCTGCTACTCATTTTTCTGCCACGGATTTTGCCTTGTGAACTTAGCCTAAATCACAAGAGCATGAAATCCATAGAATAGATCATTGATATGTTAATCATGGAAAACCACCTTTAACAAGGACATAGTATATGTTGTAATTTTATTTTTTTTTTTATTTGGCAGAATTCTTGTGTAGAAATTCTTGGACAATGTCCCGTTGTTGTGATAACCTACTGTGGGATGTAAGAAAACGTGCTATTGGATTGCATGAACCATCTGCTCTTCGTATCAACTATTTAGGTAAGTGATTATTTTTAAATATACCCAGGCGAAGCCGGGTCCTTTTGCTAGTATATATAATCTTCTTATATTATAAAAATGAGTTCCTGTCTGTCTGTTCTTTATGCGCGATCAAATTACTGGACCGATCTTCAACAAATTTGGCACACAGGTACATCAGTTGTCCCGGAAGGTTTTAGACCGGGTCTCGGCTCTCTAGGACGTATTGTTCCTGAGATATTCCCAAAAAATGACCAGGATTAGCCAATATTAGCCTGGAAGTCTTTCTTTTCATATCCCAACTGTCATACACACGGTCACATGTCCCTTATCAGCCAATAGAAGCTTGCAGGTCCTTGGTCTCCACACACACACTTTTACTGCAGGTTTCCATAACAACCCAACCCAGTAACCAGGCTGGTAATGAGAAGTAATTAGCAGCCAGCTGAGGAGCTCAGGTAAATAGGTAAATTCAGTACTTACCTCCCACAGGCCTTGGCGCAGCCTGCTTCTTACACACGGTTACATGCACACAATTTTACTCCAGGTTTCCATAACAACCCAGCCATTTTTATTTACAGCTGTAGGTCAGCTTTAGGCTAGGGCTACACAACGACATGTGTTGAGTGACAATAAGTTGCACGACACATAGGGCACAACTACACTGCGAGATGTGTTGCGAGACATTGATGTTGCACCAAGTGCAACAATTATTATATTGATAGTCTGTGGTGTTGCACTACGCCATGCGACATGCTGCGACACCATAGCCTTTAATTATAAAAATTGTTGCGCGACATTAGTGCGACCAATCGTCATCATGTAGACCTAGCCTTAAAGGGGCAGGGCGTTGTGGAGGTCACTGTTAAGGTGGCAGAGTCCACTATTAAAGGGGCGTTCACTGTGGATGTTACTGTTAAGGGGGTAGGCCGCTATGGAGGTCAGTGTTCAAAGGGGCAGGCACTATGGAGATTTTTGTTAACGTGGCAGGGGCCACTGTTAAAGGAGCAGCTGCTTTGGAGGTCACTGTTAAGGCAGCAGGGTACTGTGAGGTCACTGTTAAGGGAATGGGGTACTGTGGCAGTCACTGTTAAAGGGACGGTTGCTGTGGAGGTCACTGTTCCTAGCTCCCTTAACTGAGGAGGTCACAGATAAAGGGACGGTCCCCTATGTGGTCAAAGGTGGGCCCCTGATGAGGTCACTGCCAAAGAGTGGGGTGCTGTGAAACTCACTGTTAAAGGGGCAGGCTGTTGTGAAGGTCAAAGTTAAGGGGATGGGCTGCTATGGAGGTCCTATTTTAAGGAGGCAGGGCACTGTGGAGGGGTCAGTGTTAAGGGCTAGGGGGCTGTGGCGTTGACTGTTAAGGGGCGGGGTACTGTAGAGGTCACTATTATGGGGAAATATGGGGTTCACTGTTAAGGGAGCGGGGTGCTGTAGAGGTCACTGTTATTGGCGATACTGTCAATATCTTTTCTTTCTTTTATAAATCTTTTTATTGTTTTCAAAAAGAGAAACAAGATACAGTAAGCCTGTTAATAGGCTGAGGATAACATGGTACATGCTGGGACAAAGTCAGTGTTACATCTATTGATAAAGCATCATAGATTAAATCTTCCAGTCCTGAAAAGTATGCCTTGTTTAGGCGTCTACCATACCATATATCCATTTTACATAATAAGAAAATTCAAGAATAACATGTAAATCAACATAACATTACGTAACCCTGAAGAGAAAAACAGGGAGGAGATTAAGGGGGGTTAAGGTGGTGGGAGTAAGAAGAAGGGTAGGGAGGGAGAGGTGCAAGGGGGGAGACGGACGAGTTGTAAAGGAATTTTGACCGTCTAATCAAGAGAGACTAGCCCAATGGGTAAGTGTAATTAAATCCTCAAAATTCCGCTACCTGGTTGGCCTGACGATGTCTGCTATCTGAGCCGTCAGGGCCAGCCTGTCTGCTTCTAGAAAGCCACGGTAACCACATATACTCATACCTCCTGTGATTCCTTAATTCCCAGGATGATAATTCTTCTAATCTAGCTATGTCGTTCACCTTATTTATCCATTGAGCGAGCGTTGGTACTTTATCAGACTTCCAATTAATCGCGATCAGTAGTCTAGCACATGCTAATAATGTTCTGGTGAGATTCCTTATGTTCAATGGGATATTGGATGGTAAGAGGGACAGCAGGGCGACCGTTGATGTAGAGGGAATTTTAGACTTGTTGCGAGAAGAGAGAGGAGATATAAGAGAAAACCTCTTTCCAAAATCTCTCCAATTTGGGGCATGCCCACCAAATGTGTAAAAAGTCTCCCGTGTGCACCTGACATCTCCAACATTTGTCCGTTGTGGTAGGAAACATTTTTTTCAAGCGCGCAGGAGTTAGATACCATCTGGTTAACATCTTATATGCGTTTTCTTGAATGTTGATGCAACGTGAGGTAAGTTTAGGGGTTTTTAATATAAGTTTAAGTTCTTCTGAATTGAATTCAGAGCCCAGATCCCGCTCCCATTCCCTGATAAAATATAAGGAGCTGGGGGCTTCTAGGTCTTGTAAGCTTTTATTTATTTTAGAAAGTATTTTGGTTGGAGTTCTACTTTGAGACATCAGTTTTTCAAACCACTATAAATCAGGTCCCATGCGAATGTGTGTGGTAATACTAGCTAGTATTGATTTGATCTGTTCATATTGCAGAACATTAAGTTGTGGTGTGTGAAATTTAGCTCTCATTTCTTCCAAGCTAGGGATAGTGCCTTCCTCATCTAGCACTTCCTCTACTGTTTTGTCGCAGAGTCCAACCTGATCAGCTATGGGGAATAGACCAATGTCTCTATAATTGAAGCAGTCTTTTATCTGGAGTAATGGGGAAGGGTATTCTACACATTGTTCCCTCACTTTTTTCTTTTTCCAAATATCTAATGTGGCAGCGACTAGTGAGTTGGAAGTAGATATTGTAGACCTCATCAGATTTTTAGGGTCTGAGAGAATTAACTGTCTTAGTGAGAGTAGTGTTAGGCTTTCTTCCAAGGTTATCCACATCTTATGAGGTGGGTTTCTAATCCATTCTATTATTCGCATTAGGTGAACAGACTTATAGAATCTGTGTAGAGAAGGGAAGTTAATACCTCCAGCAGTATAAGGCATCTGTAGTATTTTATGGGAGATTCTAGGTCTAATTGTACCCCATATATAGTTGGAGCTAATCCTATGGATTTGAGTGAAGAATTTTCGAGGCAGTTTGATTGGTAGTACTTGAAGCAGGTAAGTAATTTTGGGAATAATCAATGAGTTAAAGATATTCTTACGACCCAGCCAAGAAAGAAAGGCAGGGGCCCAAGAACTTAAAATATTTGGTTTAAGAGGGGTTTGAAGTTTGAGTCATAGAGTCTACCGTAGTCAGAAGTAATGTTTATCCCCAGAAACTTAACAGAATCCGATGTCCATGCAAAGGGAAATTTTCGTTTCAGGATTTCTATTGTGTTGCTAGGAACATTAAAACCCAGGGCTTGCGATTTAGTGGGATTTATCTTGTGATTTGTGATATGTCCAAATGTTTCAAAGATGTGTAGGATGGCGGGGTAGGCCTATCTGGGATTGGATATCATTAAGAGTAAATCGTCTGCGTATGCAGCTTGCTTAAATTCTATTTTCCCACATATCAGGCCATTAATTTCTTTGGATTGTCTAACCTTTTGGAGAAGAGGCTCCAGTGTCAGTATAAATAATATTGGCGACAGAGGGCAGCCCTGTCTAGTGCCGTTATTTATTTTAACAGCGGATGATAAAGAGTCATTTACTCTAATGTATGCGCTTGGATTCGTATACATTGAGAATATTGCCTCTATAAATTTGTTGGGAAACCCAAATTTTTTTAATGTGCTGCTTATGAAAGGCCATGCCACTCTGTCAAAAGCCTTTTCCGCATCAGTCCCCAGCAAGACCAAAGGTTGTTTTCTTTGTTTAACGACACTAATTGCATTGATTATTTTATATGTATTGTCTCTCCCTTCGCGCCCGGGAACAAAACCTGTTTGCTCTGGGTGAATAATTCCACCTAGTAGAGGTTTGATTCTTGAAGCCAGTATTTTAGCAAACATTTTAATATCTACATTTAGTAGAGAAATTGGTCTGCAGTTCGAGCATAAGGTGGGGTCTTTCTGGGCTTTATGTATCAAAGTGATGTGTGCAGCAAGGGACTGAGGCAGAAAAGGATGTCCTTCCATTGAGCTATTGTAAACTCTGAGTAAGTGGGGGGGTTAGGGTCTCCTCAAAGACTTGATAATAAATTAGAGAAAGTCCGTCTGGACCAGGGGACTTCCCTTTAGCCATCGACCTCATTGCCTCTGAGAGCTCTTTTATTTGGATAGGTGTGGTTAAACTAGAAGCTTGTTCTGGGGTTAGCTTGGGTAAAGAAAGTCCTGCTAAAAAGGTCTCAATAGATTTTTCCTTCTCATCTTTTATTTCTTTTGTGTCAGATATGTTTATGTTGTATAGGGAGGAGTAATAATTATGGAAGGCTTTTGCGATCTCTGCATCGTTTAATGATATTAAGCCATCATCCTGTTTTATTGCCGAGATTCTAGATTTTCTTTTCCTTTGCTTTATCAGAGCCATCATAAACTTTGTTGGTTTATTGCCATGTGCAAAGAATTTTTGTCGCAATGATAAGTAATATTTAGCTGACTGGATATTAAGTGCATCTTTCAGAGCCTCTCTTTTTCAGTAAGTTCGGCTAAATGTTGTTCAGCTAAAGATTGCTTATGAAGGGCTTCTAGTTTAGAGATTTCTTTATATAAATTTGTTATTTTCTCTTTTCTAGATTTGTTCTGATATGAGGCAATGGAGATGAATATTCCTCTTATCACTGATTTATGTGATTCCCACAATAAGTGAGGAGAAACATTCTCTATATTGTTGAGCTCGAAAAATTCTTTTAAACTTTTATTAATTTTCAATCTAGTGTCTTCTGTGTCTAAAGTGGTTTCATTTAACCTCCATATATAGTCTTTCTGGTGTGCTGTAGGGGTATTTAAAGACAGGAACACGGGGGCATGATCTGAAAGTGTTATTGAACCTATATAGACATCTTGACAAAGATGTAGAGATTGCAGAGGTATCAGCAGGTAGTCGAGTCTATGGTATGATGCGTGGGGGGCTGAATAATGAGTATAATCCTTTTCTCTGGGGTGTATATAGCGCCAAGCGTCTACTAACGAGCTGTGTTTGATCAGTTTCTTAATGGAAGACAATGTTCTGTAAGAAATAGCACTCCTGCCTGTGGAAGAGTCCAAAGAAGGATTAAGTGATAAATTGAAATCTCCTGCTACTATAGTGATTCCCTCCCTGAACTCCTCTAGCAATTCCATTATATTTTGGAACCATGGTCTGTGAACTTTGTTAGGGGCGTACAGATTAATAAAGGTGTATAGTTGTGAGTCTATGTATCCTTTAAGGAAAACATACCTGCCCTTTGTGTCGATCTTAGAGTCTTTAATAGTAAAATTTATCTGCTTATGAAATCCTATGCTGACCCCTAGTCTGTTAGAGAATTGTGATGTGCTGTGGAACCATGAGTTGTAAGTAGATCTAGATAAGTTGGGAATTTTGTCGTGCCTGAAGTGAGTCTTTTGTATGAATATCACTTGAGTTTTCTCTTTATGTAATTGTCTAAGTATCTGTCCACATTTAGGAGGGGATTGAAAACCCCTAACATTGTAGGTTGCTACCTTGATATTAGCCATTTGAGATTATGTGTGAAATGTACAGCAAAATTATCCGTCCTACCCCTGTGCAGACGATCCCTGTAAAGTAGTCGATGAGAGGGTTGATCAGCTTTCTTGCACCATCCTTGGAGGGGGAAGAGGGGGAGGGAGGTGGCAGTTATAACTCTGTTATGAAAAAAATATTGTGAGAAACAGAAACATATTAAGACAAACTTTCTCCGAATAAGGGGTAAAACTATGAGATTAAGGATCTCATGGGAGAACCTAGTTTGGTTCCTACACTCTATCTTTTGGGATAGGCGTAGATGGAGAAACATGTAGGACATTAGAAAGTTAGAACATTTTAAAGTCCTATACACTAGGGAAAAATTAGCTTAAGCGTATGTCACTTAATTCGATGAAGAATAGTCCAAAAATAGGAGTTGGTCAAAAACATAACAAAGTCTGAAATTGTTCAAACATTATTCAACTCCCATAGAAGGTCGGCAGATCTCACCGGGCGGTACCTCCAAGCATGACTAAGAAAGAGGCCCACAGGCCAAAACTGTAAATAAAACTAAACTCCTCTTATCATGGCAGTATGCCCGGGGAGATCAGCACAGAAATCCCATCTGATGCATCTGAGACATTTCAAAAGTCAAGAGAGGATGCCAATAGTGGCTAAGTTGATGCTTCATTCTCCTTCTGAGAGGAGGCAGCGAGGAGTCATCCCCCCCTGTCTTCTTCTAGCTCTTTGGGGTCTGCCGTGGCTGACTAGCTCCCAGGGTGTCAGCGGTGCTATCTCAGTCGGGATGTGGACGTCATTCACTGCAGACCAGTCCGGAATATCCAGATCTTCTATCTCCAATGTTGCCAGGATATCCGGGAGGTCTTTGTGGGATCTGACAATTAGCTTTTTTCTCTCCAGGATATCAGAAGCTCAAAGGGGAAGAGCCATCTGAAGGCAATTCTTTTATGTCTAAGGAGATCTGTTAGTGGTTTTAGGATACGCCTTTTGTTGAGCGTTACAGGGGCAAGGTCCTGGAAGAGTAATATGTTGGATCCTTCATAGTCGATGTTGGCACATTCTCTTGCCTTTTTCATTATTGACTCTTTTTGAGCAAAATTTAGGAGTCTGCATATAATATCCCTGGGCGGGTCTTTTGGCTTAGGCTTGGGGCGTAAGGCTCTGTGTGCCCTTTCAATTATAATCGGTTCCGTATGATTCTCACCCAATAGGGATGTAAATATTTCAGTGACTGCCTTGGGCACAGCTTCTGGAGCCACTGTTTCTGGTACTCCTCTGATTCTTATATTATTGCGCCTTCCTCTATTTTCTTGGTCTTCTATATAGTCATATAGCAAATTAATGTGCTGTTGGTAGATTGAAAGGGCATCCGAATTTTTCTTGGTGTAGTCGATGTTCTCTGATTGTGTGGATTCTAAGTTTTCTACACGGTTGCCAATGTGCTTTATTTCTCTTTTTAATTCCGCTAGTTCCTCCATAACTGGGTTAAGGGCTTTAGCCAAGGCTTGTGAAATGAAGGATCTTGAAATGGGTAATTCTTGTATGGCTTCTGGTTCCTCCTCATTGTCGCTTCCTCTGTCTATTAGTTGTGATGGTTGACGGCTTACTGTACTTTTAGGGACTGGAGTTTGGGAAGCTGTGGCTGTCTGTTGTTTCTTCATAGTTTGTTTGTTTGAGTCAGACTGTGAGAGAGCAGCCGCGTAAGTTTGTTTTGGAGGATCCGGGGACGGTCCCTTGAATTTCCCTACTTTACCCATTAGTTCTAGACCAGGTATGCCCCTGACTGTGGAAAAGGTGCTTCTCTATATGTGCATGACAGAATCTTGTTAGGAATTAAGTGAACATCTTAGTAGGTCATCTCAAGATCTTCAGTAGTATAGATCCACCGATCCCAGTTTTGTTATGCTCTGAGACTTATGTTCCTGCAGGAGGGGTTTAGAGTATGTGGTCTCTTAATCCTCAGGAGGTTTCCCTATCAAGGGAGGAGTATTGCAGAGTTCCCTATTATTACTTTTTGCGGATCAGGGAGGAAAACTCGTCCTGAGGCCAGTAGCAAAACTTCAAAGAGTGCCTCTAAGTTGTCTAGCACACTGCTGGGTGGTAGTCTGAACAGGATCTAACAAAGGAAAAGTCTGACCTTTCTCGTCCAGAGATCTGCCTCAGCACCGGCTCCAAAAAGAGAGGAAGCTGTATAAGGTGATGGGCCCACGAGAACTCTCCTCCGGTGCAGCAGGGCTGATATCTCAGCGTGGCCTCAGGCTTTCAGACCAGACGTGAAGGGACCCCAAGATGGCGGCCGGAACGCGCAGCGGCGAGCAAGCAGCTGTGTAGGCCGATCGAGGAGGGCCCAAACCTCACCGTCCGGTAAACCGAGACCGGATGGGAAGTACACCTCAGGTGTGAGGAGGCACGCTCACCGGTCTCCTTCGTCCGCGTCGCGTCCTGGAGTTCGTCCCGCGGCCTCCGGCCTTCTCCCAGACCAAGGAGAGAGGAACTCAAGATGGTGGACGGACCACGCGGCTGTGAGTGTGCATCGGTCCAGGTCGTTCGGAGGTAATCCCGGCTCTCCCTGTCCGGGTAGCTGTGTCAGGGCCGACTCTGAGAGGGAAGGCTCAAGTAGGTTGGTGAGGTAAGCGTGATGTTCCTCCTCCCGGCGGCAGGCACTCAAGGCTGCTCGTGGCTTCGGGCCTCTTCTTAGGCCGTAACAGGGAGTCGCCAGATTCAGCCTCTCGGGTGTCAAAGATGGGCTCCAAATGCACCAGGAGGTCTCTCCCTCTCTGTAGGAGGCTTTTTGGATGCTCCTATTTGTGAATTGAGGAACGATTATCCCAGATTAGATTCCGTTCAGCGGAGCTGTGCTGCTTTGCGTCCTCACAGTTGGGCTGCTAGCCACGCCCCCTTACTGTCAATATCTTTTAATCAGAGATATTTTTTTTATTGAAATATAATAAATTTTGTTTTCTACAAGAAAACATAGTCTGTTGTAGTGATTGAAGAATATCAAAATATCACATGAATTTACAGCTAATACAATGGTATAGGTACATGAAAATATACCACAACAGAATTACAGTAGATTGCAATTAACAACAAAAACCCTTTCCCTCCCTACCACCCTCCCCATAACCCCATGAAACTGATAAACCCGCAGAGAGAGGACTACATAGAACCAAATTAATTACACCAGAGCTGGCATACTCATCTTGTCATAACGTGATAATATTTGTATCCTTATATACGAATCAAAGTGATAAGTGACCATGTTATCCTGGTAATATGAGATTGATCTCTCAGACATTATCTTTGCAGAGCCGGAGAGGCCAAGCCTGGTACAGCAAGCCACCCCTGCCAAAGTTCCATAAATTTAGCTGGGCGCTTACGTTTCATATACACCCCCCTCTCATATCTTAGGATCATATTCATCCTATTTACAAACTCACAGTATGTAGGTGGAGTCGGCTGAATCCAATGTTAAGCTATGAGTATTCAGGCCTGAAAGAGCATTCTCCCAATAGTCACAGACACATTATTATCAGTTCCCGCATGGTTAAACCGACTCAATAAACAGGTCTTAGGGTCCTTCGGTAATTGTATTGGCGTAGTTTGTGCAATTATCCTCAATACCCCCTCCCAATAGCCTTCAATATTGCGACATGCCCAAAACATATGTATCAGAGAAGCATCCTCCATTTCGCATCTTGGACATTTTGAATCTATCCGGATATCTATTCTGTGGAGAAATAGAGGAGTTTTATATACTCTATGTATCAAGAATAGTTGAGACATTCTCTGCGCTTCGCACACTGTAAGACTGGGAGTTAGGGCTAATATAGCATCCCACTGTTCCTGGGAAATGTCACCCACGTCCCTTTCCCATTTCTCTTTTATTGGCAAAGGTCCCTGTGGGGTAGATTTGTCTAAAATACATCTGTAAATCGTGGAAATAAGCCCTTTAGTGCTGCCATCACACATGATATACTGCATAATAGGGGGTATAACTGAAAGTATCAAACCTTTTCTAAATTGCGTTTGGAATGCATATTTCAATTGCAAGAATTGATAAAAGGTTTTATTAGATAGATCAAACTCAGATTGTAGTTGTGTAAAAGGTTTAATAGATCCCTCCGTTTGGATCTGGTGAAGAAAGAGGATATCCTTATCTTCCCAAGGGGAAAAAGCTTCTAACTTGAAGAATTCCGGCAACTGCGGATTTTGCCACAAGGGAGTAAGAGTATTATAACCCTCCAAGCCAAGTATTTCTTTCAGTTTAGACCACACTTTTGAAATCAAAGAGAGCGTATGACAGCTCCCATTATTAGGCAATGAGCCCCCCATTTCCATCAGTGCGTTGGGTATTTTTTGCCTTGTGATGTATGAAACTATCCTGGCCGAGGTTCCTGAACTCTTTGGCCCCAACCCATAAGATGTTGCACCTGAACAGCTATAAAGTACAACCAAGGGTTTGGTAACACGAGACCACCTTCCTCTTTACTTCTCTGTAGTGTCTCCAAGCGTATTCTCGGTTGTTGCTTCTTCCATACTAATGAGCGAAAGATACCCTGAATTTTAAAAAATATTCTTTGTGGGATCCATATAGGAGAATTATGTAACAAATATAACAGCTGAAGCATGAATATCATTTTGATTAAATTGCATCTGCCAACAGCCGACATTGGAAGTTTACACCACGTATTGACTTTACCAATAAACTTAGTTAATAAGGAAAGAACATTAACTTTTATATAATCCAGAAGTTTTGGCGTAATCACAACGCCTAGGTATTTGAAGCTCTGGACTATCTGTAATTGTGTTCAAGATGTGTCACCCAAGATTGTCCTAGGATCTAACGGGAGTATAACTGATTTATCCCAGTTGATTGTTAATCCTGGCCTCTTCCCAAAGTTAGTGATGTCTCTCAAAATGGGATGTATAGCGCGCTCCAGGTTGCCAACATAGAGGAGCATGTCGTCCGCATATAAGGATATTTTCTCTTCTCTAGACCCTAATGGAAAACCCTTCCAATCGGGTGTGGAGCGTAGTAGGCAGGCCAGGGGCTCAATGGCTATGGCGAACAATAGGGGAGACAGTGGACATCCCTGTCTAGTTCCCCTGTGTAGGGTGAATTGTGGTGATAGACCCCCATTCGCTCTAATTCTAGCTACTGGTAGAGCATATAGCAATTGGACCCATGATATGAAGACACAACCAAAACCCATAATTCTCATTACCTCCCACAAATATGGCCACTCCACGCTGTCGAAGGCCTTAGCCGCATCTAAGGATATTATAGCAGGACAGCCTCCTGTATCTACATGTCTCTGAAGGTTTAAGAAAAGTCTCCTAAGATGTATTGAGGTACTTTTATCTGGCATGAAGCCCGACTGATCCTCATGTATAATCTTAGTAATGGCTTTGTTTAGTCCAATGGCAAGTACCTTTGCTAATATTTTGACATCTGTGGTTAAAAGGGAGATAGGCCTATATGATTCAGGCATAGTTAAGTCCTTACCGGGTTTCGGAAGAACCACGACAATTGCCTCCCTCATAGAATTCAGTAGTTGTCCGACTTTTAGGCCCCATTCACACGACCGTATGAATGGGGCCATATCTATTCCGCAGTATTGCGGAATAGATGTGGCCCCATTCATCTCTATGGGAGCAGGGAGCCGCCGCGCGGAGCTAGCTCTGTGCCGTGGCTCTGCTGAAAAATACAAAGCATGGCATTTTGAATGGGGCCGCCCGGCGGGTGTTCCGAGCGGTGTGGTACACAATCCTGGCGGCCCCCGTATTATTGTGGGCCTGCAATAGTATCGTCGTGTGAATGGGGCCTTAAAGCGTCATTAAAAGTATCCAGCAAATGAGGCAAAAGAGCTTTGTGGTATCTCTTAAACTCAACAGGTAGGCCATCACACCCTGGGGCTTTTTCGTTAGGGCCAGCTTAAGTTCTTCTATATCAATAGGTCTATCCAGATCTTGAGCTACATCTAAAGGTAGTGCAGGGATAGGTATGATACTGTCAATATCTATTAATGACACACACATACATTAAATGAAATAGATGAAATATACCCGGGCGAAGCCGGTCCTTCTGCTAGTCTCTTATATACAGTGCCTTGCGAAAGTATTCGGCCCCCTGGAACTTTTCAACCTTTTGCTACATTTCAGGCTTCAAACAAAAAGATATAACATTTTAAATTATTGGTGAAGAATCAACAACAAGTGGGTCACAATTGTGAAGTGGAACGAAATTTATTGGATCATTTAAACTTTTTTTGTAATAATAAAACTGAAAAGTGGGGCGTGCAAAATTATTTGGCCCCCTTGCATTAATACTTTGTTGTGCCACCTTTTGCTGCGATTACAGCTGCAAGTCGCTTGGGGAATGTCTCTCAGTTTTGTACATCTAGAGACTGAAATTCTTGCCCATTCTTCCTTGCAAAACAGCTCGAGCTCTTTGAGGTTGGATGGAGAGTGTTTGTGAACAGCAATTTTTAGCTCTTTCCATATATTCTCAATTGGATTCAGGTCTGGACTTTGACTTGGCCATTCTAAGACCTGGATATGTTTATTTTTGAACCATTCCATTGTAGATTTTGCTTTATGTTTGGGATCATTGTCTTGTTGGAAGATAAATCTCTGTCCTAGTCTCAGGTTTTTTGCAGACTCCAACAGGTTTTCATCCAGAATGGTCCTGTATTTGGCTCCATCCATCTTCCCATCAATTTTAACCATCTTCCCTGTCCCTGCTGATGAAAGCAGGCCCAAACCATGATGCTGCCACCACCATGTTTGACAGTGAGGATGGTGTGTTCAAGGTGATGAGCTGTGTTGCTTTTACGCCAAACATATCATTTTGCATTGTTTCTAAAACGTTCGATTTTGGTTTCATCTGACCAGAGCACCTTCTTCCACATGTTTGGTGTGTCTCCCAGGTGGCTTGTGACAAACTGTAAAAGACTTTTTATGGATATCTTTGAGAAATGGCTTTCTTCTTGCCCCTCTTCCATTAAGGCCAGATTTGTGAAGTGTTCGACTGATTGTTTATATGAAAAATAAGGGGGGTTTCAGACAGCACATCCCAGTGCGCAGGTGCACGTTGCTATGGCTAAATGCACAAGGAAAGAAAAATACATACAATGCAACGGCACACTGCCAACCAGATAAAGCACAAAATGCCTTAGTGATATGAGGTATTCTGAAGCTAATGCTATGCTTGTTTAGTAAATTAGAGATTCTTGGCAAATATATTTTGTACAAAATTATCTGAGCCCGTCCACCAAAACGTCAAGGTGATCTCTGTAGGACAGGAACCTAACACTATTGCCTAGCTGTTATGTGCCAACCTTGGCTTCCGTATAATCAGGGGGTGTTGGTTCCACATGCATGCTGGATCCACTCTGCCTTTTGCCATTACTGGTGCTTCAATGGCCTCCACTAATTCAGGGATGCAGGTACCAACATGCATGCCGAGTCCACTCGGCTTTATAGTTACACTAATTAAAATCAGCCTATGGGGCAGACAGGCTCATCAGGAGTGCATGACCAAATGGAGTAGTCACTGGAGTTCGCGATGGGAGCCCAGAGAAACAGGATCAGCCTTGCGAGACTCCCGTGGGGAGAAGTAGTGAATACTCGACTGCGAGGAAAAACCATCAGCCGCCCCTCATCCCAGAACTCCATGGAGAGAAGGTGTGGTATTCTGGACACTCAAAACATTACTGAATCATAGAGACAGAGGAAAATAAGAAAGTAAAAGAGTAATACTGCAAATCCCCTAAGAGGGGGCAAGACAGAGCAAAAGAAGAAAGTGCAAAACAGGCCCATAATTACGGTCCCATCCATGAAGTCCCTCATCCCGAAGATCCGGCCCCTGCCTCCGGAAGAACAACTCAACTCTTCTTCTTCCGGGGTCCCACGGTGGTCCAAGTCGCCGGGATAGGTGGCAAGACAGAAGTAATGTCCCAATCCGGCAAGGACGGTGGAGACAGAGCCAGTTTGGTGCAGAAGTCCGACAAGTCCTCCGGGTTTTTAAGAGACACAATCGAGCCATTCTTCCGCGCCGTCAGACTGAAGGGGAAGCCCCAACGATAGGGAATAGCGTTTTGCCTGAGGAGTTCCAGTAGAGGTTTCAACGCCCTGCGTTTCTGGAGTGTGATCCAGGAAAGATCTTGAAACAGTGAAACTCTAGATCCATTGTACTCAATTTGCTGACATTTACGGGCTCCTTGAGTGCAAAGTCATTGACGTAACAGATAATGTCTCTCGGGGGACCCTGCTGCGACCTCGGCCTAAGTGCACGATGAGCCCGGGCCATCAATATGGGATGTGAAGGTGATCTCTCTAGGACCGAATTGAAGATGGTGAGGAGTATAGCTCGAACATCTTCCTCTCCCTGGGCTTCTGGGACTCCTCGGACTCGAATATTGTGGCGTCGGCCTCTATTGTCCAGGTCTTCCACATGATTGTGAAGCTCACGCAGCTGCACAGAATGCGCCAAAGATTGTTTCTGGAGGGAGCGAATGACAGTGCGAGAAGCATTATGATCTTCCTCAAGCTGATGCACCCTCAGACCTACAGATTGTACATCTTGACGTATAGCAGAGATCTCTTCTTTAAAGGCGTCTTTAACTTCTGATATGAGGGCACGGAAATCCTGCTTTGTAGGAAGTTGTTGCATATAGGACCACCAATTGAGGGGAGGGTCCATCTTGGGCCTAGACGCTTCAGAATTTGAAGATGAGTATGAGCCACATTGCGACGATGTTCTGGACCGTAGGAGTCACAAAGTGTCCTCTCCCAGGAGGCTAGTAGAGGATTCCCCAGGTAGAGGGTGAGAGGGTGAGGCAGGTGTCCTCTCTGTCTGGGGGAGGCTCGGTAGGCGTCTGGTGGCTGAGCTGGAGGATGATGATGGTCCCTTTTGGGGGGGGGGGTGTCAGGGTGCTCACGGCTGTAGGTGTGTGAGCTACCCTTACTTGGGGCCCTGAGTGTGAGCTCATGGAGGGCAGTAATGGAGGGAAGTCTTCCTCAGATATCCCCCCCCCTTCCCCAGAGGCCCCCGTCAGCATGGTGAGCATAGCAGGCACGTCCCCTCCCAGCCTGGAACTGCCACAAGTACCTGGAGTGCTGTCTCCTAGTTGGTCCTGGCGAGAAATCCTCTCAGCAGCCCTCTGAGGGGGAGAAACAGCAGCAGAACCATCCTGAAGCGTGCTTCCAGCCCGCGCTTGCTGAGGAGAGAGGGGAGGAGGAGCCTCCCGCTGCACGGGCTCCTGAGTCTCCGCCATCTTGGATAGCTCCGGCGGAGGTTTCTGGAGGAAGAAATCCAGCGGACCCGTCGGCTGCGTCCCCTCCACATCAGGAGGAGGTCTGGGCGTCTTGGGGATCCGTCTCTTGCCCATCAGGTCGGTGAGTGTCCGCAAATTCAGCTAGTTTGGAGCCCGGGACAGATTTTGATATACCCCTTTATGTCCTTACTGTGCTTTATGCACACTTTTACTGTTTTTTCCATCTTTTTATGTTGAAAAGAATTGCTGTTTTAATGTTATGGGCTCTCTGTGTCCCCTGGTTGCTACGTTGGGAGCGGGGGGGCGACCTGGCACATGGCTCCTGACTGTCCCTATTACTGAATTTGGGTCCCTCACTTGCTTTTGGTTCTGTTCCCCCCCAAAATGGCTAGAATAATGTCACTCAATGTTAAGGGCCTCAATTCCAATTTTAAAAGACGTATAGCTTTAAGGGAGTTCCGCAGATCTGGGGCTGACATTATTCTGGTTCAAGAGACCCCCCTCACAGGAGAGGGATCATTCAACTTTGTTAAACATTGGTTCCCCAGAGTATACACGGCTGCTTCTTCTACTAAATCCGCTTGGGTGGCTATCCTCCTCTCCAAGTCCTGTCCCCTCCAGGTAGACTCAGTACAGGCAGATCATCTAGGATGTTACTTGATCCTACAGGGAGTGCTACACGGTCGGAAGATTCAACTTTGCAATCTCTACACCCCTAACTCTGGCCAAATAGCCTTTCTCTCCTCTCTCTTTTCCACTTTAGCGTTTGACAGAGGGATGTTACAATTGATTGGAGGGGATTTCAATGTCACCTTTTCTGAAAGCATGGATAGACTGGCGACCCCTCCAACAGCCCCTACTTCCCAGAGCAAACGTCAGTCTAGGGGGTTTAGGAAACTAATCCGTACCCACTCTCTCTATGACCTATGGCGAGTTGATAACCCCTCCTCCCGCCAGTTTTCCTTCTACTCCAACTCCCATCTCACCCATACGAGGCTTGATTATTTTCTGAGCAATATTATGACACTCAGGGCATTGGCGTCCTCCTCCATGGGCCCGATCACTTGGTCGGATCATGCCCCAATATACCTTGATCTCCATCTTTCTTCTACCCCCCTGAGATACCCTCATTGGAGACTGAACGACACCCTACTGACTAATCCCCTCACCCGGGATGGGCTACGTTCCTCTCTGTCCCACTACTTTGCCGAGAATACCTCGAGTATTTCCTCCCAAGGTACCCTATGGGAAGCCCATAAAGCGGTGATACGAGGGATCTGTATTTCATTTTCCTCTCGTATGAAGAGGGACAGGGAAGCACAATACCGAGAGTGTCTGCGCTCTTTAAGAACAGCAGAACTGGAGCTCACCTCTAAACAATCCCGGCGAATACTGAGGCAGATAGTTGAATTGCGGGCCCGTCTCAAGTCCCTAGCCTCGTCCTCTACTAATCAATTAATCCGCTATACCCGTCAGCGTTATTTTATGTATGGTAATAAGCCCCATACCCTGTTGGCTCGTCAGCTTAAGGATCGGTCTGCTAACTCGACCCCACACGCAATTAAAGATCAATTGGGAGTCCTTCAACATCACCCGACTTCTATTGCTAAATTATTCCACAATTATTACTCGGCCTTATACTCCTTGCCGTCTTCTTTACCTAAGGATGAGACGAAGCGGAATTAATTGCTAGGTGGGTTCCTATCAGAATGCCACCTGCCCTCCCTCTCCCCAGATGCGTTAGCTCATCTGAACCAACCGATCACTGCTGAGGAAGTTGATGAAACCATCTCTGACTTGCCTAATGGGAAGACCCCTGGTCCAGATGGACTTCCCTATGCGTATTTCAAGACGTTTCGGGAAGTGCTGACTCCTCATATGGTGAGGTTATTCAATGGGTTCTTGCAGGGAGATGGGATCCCTGATACTATGCTCCAATCCTACGTGACGGTTATCCCCAAGCCTGGTAAGGATCCTGCAGAATGTGCTAGCTACAGACCTATCAGTCTCTTAAACTCAGACTTGAAAATTTTCACCAAACTACTAGCGAACAGACTTAATACCTGGCTACATCATTTGATCCATAAGGATCAGGTGGGTTTTGTTCAATTCCGCCAGGCTGGGGATAACACCAGACGGGCTGTAGATCTGGTGGAGGTCGCCAATAGGAGTGGAGTGGAGGCTGTATTGCTTAGTCTAGATGCTGGAAAAGCCTTTGATTGTTTAAATTGGGACTTTATGTTCAGAGCGCTGCATCACTTTGGCTTTAGAGGCCCTTTTCTGACGGCCCTGAGAGGCCTCTACTCCTCTCCTTCGGCGGTGGTTAGATTACCCCATGCTCATTCTTCCTCCCTCTCAATCCACAATGGAACGCGGCAGGGAGGCCCTCTGTCCCTACTCCTTTATGTACTCAGCATAGAACCCCTTGCAGCGATGGTCCGTAACTCTCCTGACATTCAAGGTATTATGGTCAGGGATAAGTCATTCTCAGTTTCCCTCTTTGCAGATGACGTGTTGCTCACCTTGACAAACCCTTTCATCTCACTTCCTAATCTCCACTCAGTATTGCATAGATATAGTGGGCTGTCTGGTTATAAACTAAACACCTCCAAATCGGAAGCTTTGCCGATTAATGTTAAACCGGATAGGCTTACTCTCCTGCAGGGGCGGTTTCCCTACACCTGGCGTACCCATTCTCTTAAGTATCTAGGTATTTACCTGACCCCACGCTATTCAGAATTATATAAAGCAAATTTCCCTCCATTGATAACGGAAGTCCATTCCCTACTGGCGAAGTGGAAATCTCTACCTATCTCCTTACTTGGCCGGATAGTGGCTATTAAAATGACCATACTCCCCAAGTTTCTGTACCTGTTCGAGACTCTCCTGGTGGGGGTTCCAGCCACGGTCTTTCGCTCACTACAGGCTAGCCTTATCAGATTTGTTTGGAACTATAAACGACACAGGATCTCCTCTAAAATTCTGATGGCACCTACTATGAAGGGCGGTCTAGCTCTTTCAAGCCTAGCGACCTATTATTTAGCAACCCACCTAAGGCAGACCACCTCCTGGTCCACCTTTTACTCCTATAACCGATGGACGGAAATCGAACGGCTGTGGCTGGCGCCTACCCACCTGGGGATCTTGATCTGGGGTCCTATGGTTGAGATCCCCTCTTCTAACCTTCTGGGCCCTATGCGGTTCACTAGAGATATTTGGCTGCGGACTAGAGTCAAATATAACTTGCCTACTCTTAGATCCCCACTTACTGTCTTTCTTTATACTCCCCATCTCCCAGGCAGTTCTGAAGCAGACATGGTACGACCGTGGTCTAGGGCAGGTCTCTACTGCCTCCTTGACTTGAAGGACCAATTTTTGGGAAGGGTCTTCTCTTTTGAGGATCTGGAGACCAGGTTCTCTCTTCCTCCCAATTTGAGATTCCAATTCCAGAGAATACTACACTATTGTAGGGGAGTACTAGGATCTTCGTGTGTCCCCACTCTCTCTCCGTTTGAGCGGATTTGTACCCAGAGCCCATCCTCAAAAGATTTAATCGCCGATATTCATCAGATATTGATATCCTTTGATTACCCAGAGGGACTCAAGCTCCCCTATATGTTAAAATGGGAGGATTGGCTGCAACGGGAGCTCTCTCCGGAGGTCTGGAGGACCATTTGGAGACGAGCTCACATTAGTTCTTCTTCAATAACGTACAAAGAAAATCAACTGAAGATCCTGATGTTCTGGTACCATACACCAGCTGTACTTCATGCTATGAACCCGGAGGTGCCGGACCTCTGTTGGAGATGCTCCCGGAGTCAGGACTCGCAGTTCCATGTATTCTGGTCTTGCCCCGCCCTGTCCACTTATTGGTCACAGGTGCGGTATCTCATTAAGTCTCTCTTAGGAGTCAGCCCTCCCAACGATCCTGTCTACTTCTTATTAAATGTGGTCCCACCCAAGCTGAAGGGGCCGGGTGCTAGGTTGCTGCTCCATATCCTGACGGCCGCTAAGTGCCTTATTGCCTTATACTGGAAACGACCCTACCCACCAGTACTTTCTGATCTAATTTCTAGGTTAAAAGAGATTAGATCCCTGGAACACTCCGTGGCCTTGCAGCGGAACACGGTAGAGAGTTTTATGAAACCGTGGCAGCCTTGGGACATTCGAGAGCATATACTCACTGAATAACTAGAGAGACACTTTCTTGTTTGACTTTTTATAACTTTATTCTTATGATTTACAATACATTTTATGATGTGATGTTTTCTGCGAAATATTTGGCTGAATGGTCAGCCACCCATATCATATATTATTTGGAAAGAAATGTTCAATGTTACTGTTGCTTGTTATACATGAAAATTAATAAAAACTTTAAATGGGAAAAAAAAGACGTATTAATCCCAAAATGGTACCAATCAAACCGTCATCTCGTCCCGCAAAAAATTAGACCCTATCTAAGACAATCGCCCAAAAAATAAAAAAAAATATGGCTCTCAGGAAATGGCAACACAAAAAAAATGGTTTTATTCTGTTCAAAAATGCTTCTAATGTGTAAAACGTAACAGAAATAAAAATAATAGACATATTGGGTATCGCCGCGTCCATAACAACCTGCTCTATAAAAATATCAAATGATTTGCCCCTTTGGGTGAATGCTGTAAAAAAAATTTAAAATAAAACTATGCAAAAACAGCCACTTTTTTTCTCTCTTGCCTCACAAAAAGTGTAATCGCAGGCGATCAAAAAGGCATATTTACCCTAAAATGGTACCAATCAAATGGCAACACAAAAAAAGATTTTATTCTGTTCAAAAATGTATCTAATGTGTGTGTGTGTGTGTATATATATATATATATATATATATATATATATATATATATATATATATATAATATGTAATACCAAGCGATCAAAAAGACGTATTAATCCCAAAATGGTACCAATCAAACCGTCACCTCATCCCGCAAAAAATAAGACCCCACTTAAGACAATAACTCAAAAAAATAAAAATCAAAGGCTCCCGCGAACCAATCCATCAAAATCTGTGCTGCAAAATCCATATGGCGCTCCTTCCGTTCTGAGTCCTTCCATCTGCCCCCACAGCAGTTTACCACCACATATGGGGTGTTGCCGTATTCAGGAGAAAATGGGTAACAAATTATGGGGTGCTTTTCTCCTGTTACCCTTGTGAAAATGAAAAATTTGGGCTAAAGCAACATTTTATTGGAAGAAATAAAACTTTTCATTTTCACAGACAAATGTTTCCAAATTCCGTAAAATGCTTAGGGGGTCAAAGAGGTCAGTACACCCCTTAATTTATTCTTTGAAGGGTGTAGTTTCCAAAAAGGGGTCACTTTTTGAGGGTTTCCACTGTAGGGGTACGTCAGGGTCTCTCAATTACAAAATGGTGCCTAAAAACCATTCTAGCAAAATCTGCCTCCAAAATCCATATGGCGCTCCTTTCCTTCTGACCACTGCCACGTGCCCATATAGCAGTTTACCACCACATATGGGGTATTTCTGTAAACTGCAGAATCAGAGTAATGTATATTGAGGTTTAGTTTGCTGTTACCCCTTGCTGTGTTGCAAGAAAAAAATTAGCGTGAATAATCTACCAAAAAATTGAAATTTTGAAGTTTCACTTCCATTTTCCTTTAATTCTTGTGGAACACCTCAAGGGTTGAAAAAGTTTGTAACATCAGTTTTTTTATAATTTGAGGGGTGTAGTTTCTAAAATGGGGTCATTTATTAGTGGTTTCCATTAGGTAAGCCTCACAAAATCACTTTATAACTGAATTGGTGCTCAAAAAAATGGTTTGGTAAATTTTGTTGAAAATTTGAAAAATTGCTTCTAAACTTCTAAGCCCTCTAACTTCCTAAAAAAATAAAATGACATTTACAAAATGATGCCAACATAAAGTAGACATATGGGGAATGTTAAGTAATAAATATTGTATGAGGTATCACTTTCTGTTTTAAAAGCAGAGAAATTTAAAATTTTGAAAATTGAAAATTTTTCAAAATTTTTGGTAAATTTTGGGATTTTTTTCATAAATAAAGGTGAAATATATTGACTCAAATTTATGACTGTCAAGAAGTACAATGTGTCACGAGAAAACCATCTCCGAATGACCTGGATAAGTAAAAGCGTTCTAAAGTTATTACCACATAAAGTGACACATGTCAGATTTGCAAAAATTGGCCTGAGATTTAAGGTGAAAAGTGGCTCGGTACTGAAAGGGTTAAACAGAGACTATCACAGAGCAGGTGCATTTATACGGAGACTTGATTACACACAGGTGGATTCTATTTATCTTCATCAGTCATTTAGGACAACATTGGATCATTCAGAGATCCTCAATGAACTTCTGGAGTGAGTTTTCTGAACTGAAAGTAAATGGGCCGAATAATTTTGCATGCCCAACTTTTCAGTTATATTATTACAAAAAAAAGTTTAAATGATCCAATAAATTTCGTTCTACTTCACAATTGTGACCCACTTGTTGATTCTTTACCAAAAATTTTAAATGTTATATCTTTTTGTTTGAAGCCTGAAATGTGGCAAAAGGTTGAAAAGTTCCAGGGATCCAAATACTTTCGCAAGGCACTGTATATATAAAAATGAGTTTCTGTCTTTCTGTTCTTTATGCAAGACCAAACGATTTGACCGATCTGCACCAAATTTGGCACACGGATACATCAGGTGTCTGGGAAAATTTTAGGCCGCGTCTTGGCTCTCTAGGACATACCGTTCCTGAGATATTCCCAAAAAATGACCTACATTAGCCTGGAAGTCTTTCTCCTCATATCCCAACTTCCATACACACGGTCACATGTCCCTTATCAGCCAATAGAAGCTCGCAGGGCCTTCTACTCCACATACACACAGTTTTACTGCAGGTTTACATAACAACCCAGCCAGGGGCAGGGCAGAGGAAGCTGGGTGAGAACAAGAAAGACTTATGGAATAGGTTTTCGCTCTGTGTAGTATCCAGGCTGGTAATGAGAGGTAATTAGCAGCCAGCTGAAGAGCTCAGGTAAATAGCTCCCCGAAACATAATTCAGTGCTTACCTCCCACAGGCCTTGGTGCAGCCTGCTTCTTACACATGGCCACATACAGTTTCACACCAGGTTTCTATAACAACCCAGCCATCAGTGCTGTAGGTCAGCTTTAGGCTAGGGCTACACAATGACAATAAGTCGCACAACACATAGGGCAGAACTACACTGCCACAAGTGTTGTGCGACATTTTGTCGCACCAATGGCGCTCAACAATTATTATAATGATATATTGTCTATATTGTTGCACTGCAACATGTGACCTGCTGTGACTGTGATGTGCCAGTCGCAGAAAATTCCATCTTGGATTTTATACAGTAGGAAGGTGGAATGAAGGTGTGTCCAAACTTTTGGTCTGTACTGTATATTACAGACCAAAAGTTTGGACACACCTTCTGATTCAAAGAGTTTTCTGTATTTTCATGACTATGAAAATTGTAGATTCACACTGAAGGCATCAAAACTATGAATTAACACATGTGGAATTATATACTTAACAAAAAAGTGTGAAACAACTGAAAATATGTCATATTCTAGGTTCTTCAAAGTAGCCACCTTTTGCTTTGATTACTGCTTTGCACACTCTTGGCATTCTCTAGATGAGCTTCAAGAGGTAGTCACCTGAAATGGTTTTCACTTCACAGGTGTGCCCTATCAGGTTTAATAAGTGGGATTTCTTGCCTTATAAATGGGGTTGGGACCATTAGTTGTGTTGGGCAGAAGTCAGGTGGATTCATAGCTAATAGTCCTACTGAATAGACTGTTAGAATTTGTATTATTATTAGAATATATATTATTAATTTGGCAAGAAAAAAGCAGCTAAGTAAAGAAAAACAAGTGGCCATCATTACTTTAAGAAATGACGTTCAGTCAGTCCGAAAAATTGGGAAAACTTTGAAAGTGCAGTGGCAAAAACCATCAAGCGCTACAAAGAAACTGGCTCATATGAGGACTGCCCCAGGAAAGGAAGACCAAGAGTCACCTCTGCTGCGGAGGATAAGTTCATCCGAGTCACCAGCCTCAGAAATCGCAGGTTAACAGCAGCTCAGATTAGAGACCAGGTCAATGCCACACAGCGTTTTAGCAGCAGACACATCTCTACAACAACTGTTAAGAGGAGATTGTGTGCAGCAGGCCTTCATGGTAAAATAGCTGCTAGGAAACCACTGCTAAGGACAGGCAACAAGCAGAAGAGACTTGTTTGGGCTAAAGAACACAAGGAATGGACATTAGACCAGTGGAAATCTGTGCTTTGGTCTGATGAGTCCAAATTTGAGATCTTTGGTTCCAACCACCGTGTCTTTGAGCGACGCAGAAAAGGTGAACGGATGGACTCTACATGCCTGGTTCCCATCGTGAAGCATGGAGGAGGAGGTGTGATGGTGTGGGGGTGCTTTGCTGGTGACACTGTTGGGGATTTATTCAAAATTGAAGGCATACTGAACTAGCTTGGCTACCACAGCATCTTGCAGCAGCATGCTATTCCATCCGGTTTGCGTTTAGTTGGACCATCATTTATTTATCAACAGAACAATGACCCCAAACACACCTCCAGGCTGTGTAAGGGCTATTTGACCAAGAAGGAGAGTGATGGGGTGCTACGCCAGATGACCTGGCCTCCACAGTCACCAGACCTGAACCCAATCGAGATGGTTTGGAGTGAGCTGGACCGCAGAGTGAAGGCAAAAGGGCCAACAAGTGCTAAGCATCTCTGGAAACTCCTTCAAGACTGTTGGAATACCATTTCAGGTGACTACCTCTTGAAGCTCATCAAGAGAATTCCAAGAGTGTGCAAAGCAGTAATCAAAGCAAAAGGTGGCTACTTTGAAGAACCTAGAATATAAGACATATTTTCAGTTGTTAAACACTTTTTCTGTTAAGTATATAATTCCACATGTGTTAATTCATAGTTTTGATGCCTTCCGTGTGAATCTACAATTTTCATAGTCATGAAAATACAGAAAACTCTTTGAATGAGAAGGTGTGTCCAAACTTTTGGTCTGTACTGTATTAGGTGGTTTATAATAAAATCCTATTAGTATTTTATTATTGATTTTGGCTCCATTTATTTCTACCCACAGAGACTCCACATCTTCATGTCCCTCACTTATATCTTCCTGGAGTGCGGGCTTTAGACAGGACTTTACATAAAGGCAGACCCCCCCCCCCCCCCCTCTCCGGTTTTGACGATCCTTTCTAAAAAGATTGTAACCCTGTGCATTAACTGCCCAGTCATAGCTATCATCCAGCCATGTCTCAGTTATTCCCACTTTGTCATAGTCCTCCTCACACATCACTAATTCCAGTTCAGCAATTTTATTAGTTAGGCTTCTGGCATTAGTGTACATACAAGAGGTCTATGTATATTTTTTACCCCACTTTTTAAATTACTATTACCTGTGAAGTTAATATCCGGGGTTTTTGGGTTACTTTGATATTTTGCCCAGTCTTCTCCCTACATTCCTCACTAACCCTAGCCGCCACTAACCCCCCACTGTCCCCTCCTATGACCCACTCTCTATCTACACTATCTACCCCCTTATAAGCATAAACCCTCACCCTCCGCCCAGATCCTAGTTTAAAAGCTCCTCCAGCCATCTAACCATTTTTTCCCCCAGGGCAGTTGCACCCTCCCCATTAAGGTGCAGCCCATCCCTACTGTAGATTCTGTAGCCGACAGAGAAGTCGACCCAGTTCTCCATGAACCCAAACCCTTCCTTCCTGCACCAGCTTCTGAGCCACTTATTTAACTCCCTAAGCTCCCGTTGTCTCTCGTGGCACTGGTAGTATTTCTGAAAACACTACCTTGGAGGTCCTGGACTTGAGCTTCTCTCCTAGTTCCCTAAAATCATTTTTGAGGACCTTCCAACTCCCCCTGACTTTGTCATTGGTGCCAATGTGTACCATGACCGCCGGGTCTTCCCCAGCCGCACCCAGCAATCTGTCAATTGGATCCGCGATATGCCGAACCCGAGCACACACTGTTTCGGCATTCACGTTCTCGGCGACAGATGACCGTCTGTCCGCCTAATAATAATAGAGTCCCCTACCACCAGCATCTTTCTGTCCTTTGCTGCTCTCCTTTTCCCATCCTCCTGGTTTCTAGGAGAAACGGCCTGCTGCAGTGTCGCTGGTCCTGGGCTTTCATCCCTAATATCAGCCAAACAGGCATATTTACTAGGGTGTTCCAGCTCAGGACTAGCCTCCCTGGCACTTTTCCCTCCTAACCCTTCTTACTACATTAACCCAACTGCTGACCTGATAGTCCTGATCTTGCCCTTCTCCTCCCACCTCCTTTTCACTGGTCCCAGCCAGTGCCTGCACTGTGAGGTCTAAGCCTCTCTCCAGTTTTTGAATGCCCCTAAGTATGTCAAGCTGCTTATTTAGATCCAAGATCTGGGCTTCAGAATATGCAACGTGATTGCATCTAGTGCAAATGTATTCACCCTCGAATGGCTCTTCAAGGCATGCATACATTGCACAGGACACACACTTAGTGGCATTGTCCATGGAGCACCTGCTAGATGGGGATATACATTACAGAAAAACAGTAAATATGCAATAAGTTGTGGTCTGCTGTAGTTGGACTAGCTCAAATCAAGTTACCAACACACAAGGAAAATCTCTCCAACCTTACTTTTTTTTGCTCCTTGTCTTAAACTATGGTTCTTTTAACTCCACTTATACACAGCCCACTTACAAAGCAAGCCCAAAGTCAGAGCAAGCTCTAGAAGAATTTAGCTATGCAATTTATAGCAATTTATAACTTCTCGCAGTTTTTCCAACAATTTTCAAGGCGGTTGATTTCATCTCGGATTCCTCAGCGGATGCAGTAAGGTTGAATGCTAAACCAGCAGCTTTGTCAAACTCGGCTAGGAGAGCCATCTGGCTTTGGGGTTGTTCTGGCGATACAGGGTCAAGGAGCAAGCTATGCTCTATCTCTTGTCAGGGGGATTATCTGTTTGGGTCTGTTTTTGATGACCTGTTAGAAAAAGCCTCTGATAGTAAGAAGGGGTTTCCTGTTTCTAAACCCCCTAGAAAACAGTTTTTTTCGTAGGAACAGGAAAGGTTTCAATAGATCAGAGAGAAACCAAAGTAACTGGAGGGTGGCTAGAGGTAAAAAAGACAAAGGATTCCTCTTTAACTCCCAGTAGGGCTGGGCGATTAATCGAATTAATTCGATTAATTCGCCCATTGCAAGCCTCACGATTTTATTTTTTAGGAAAATCGTGAATTCGATTTTCCTAAAATGGCGCCCGACATATAAAATAAAAATCTCTCAACTGTCCTGCGCCGCGGCTCCGCTCCGGTGTCCGGCGCTCCTCTTCTTTTCCGGGGCTGCGCTGCACTGTCCTGACCGTGTACAGCGTCAGGACGTAGTGCGCGCACTCTGACCTGATGCTGCACGCAGTCAGGTGACAGTGCAGCGCCGGGAGAAGAAGAGGAGCGCCGGACACCGGAGCGGAGCCGCGGCGCAGGACAGGTGAGAGATTTATTTTTTTTTTTATTATTATGATGGTGGCTGCTCTGAGGTCTGGAGGGGGCACTTTGGGCTGCTCTGAGGTCTGGAGGGGGCACTTTGGGCTGCTCTGAGGTCTGGAGGGGGCACTTTGGGCTGCTCTGAGGTCTGGAGGGGGCACTTTGGGCTGCTCTGAGGTCTGGAGGGGGCACTTTGGGCTGCTCTGAGGTCTGGAGGGGGCACTTTGGGCTGCTCTGAGGTCTGGAGGGGGCACTTTGGGCTGCTCTGAGGTCTGGAGGGGGCACTTTGGGCTGCTCTGAGGTCTGGAGGGGGCACTTTGGGCTGCTCTGAGGTCTGGAGGGGGCACTTTGGGCTGCTCTGAGGTCTGGAGGGGGCACTTTGGGCTGCTCTGAGGTCTGGAGGGGGCACTTTGGGCTGCTCTGAGGTCTGGAGGGGGCACTTTGGGCTGCCCTGAGGTCTGGAGGGGGCACTTTGGGCTGCTCTGAGGTCTGGAGGGGGCACTTTGGGCTGCTCTGAGGTCTGGAGGGGGCACTTTGGGCTGCTCTGAGGTCTGGAGGGGGCACTTTGGGCTGCTCTGAGGTCTGGAGGGGGCACTGTGGGCTAATCTGAGGTCTGGAGGGGGCACTGTGGGCTAATCTGAGGTCTGGAGGGGGCACTGTGGGCTAATCTGAGGTCTGGAGGGGGCACTGTGGGCTAATCTGAGGTCTGATGGGGCACTGTGGGCTAATCTGAGGTCTGATGGGGCACTGTGGGCTAATCTGAGGTCTGATGGGGCACTGTGGGCTAATCTGAGGTCTGATGGGGCACTGTGGGCTAATCTGAGGTCTGATGGGGCACTGTGGGCTAATCTGAGGTCTGATGGGGCACTGTGGGCTAATCTGAGGTCTGATGGGGCACTGTGGGCTGATGTGGGGTCTGATGGGGCACAGTGGGCTGATGTGGGGTCTGATGGGGGCACAGTGGGCTGATCTGAGGTCTGATGGGGCACAGTGGGCTGATCTGAGGTCTGATGGGGGCACAGTGGGCTGATCTGAGGTCTGATGGGGGCACAGTGGGCTGATCTGAGGTCTGATGGGGGCACAGTGGGCTGATCTGAGGTCTGATGGGTGTATAGTAGGCTTTTTTTTATTTATTTTTTTATATTTTTACTAACATAAGAAAATCGAGATTTAAATCGTGAATCGTCCAAAATGTTTAAAAAAAATTGAAATTTTTTTTTTTGGGCCATATCGCCCAGCTCTAACTCCCAGTCTGGTTCAGGACCTAAGTTAGGTCAGCAATGACAAATATGGTCCAGTCGGGGGAAGACTTGCTCTTTTTTTTCTCAGGCGTGGGAGAAGATCTCTGCAAGCCAGTGGATAAACGGAATAATAAAACAGGGTTTTCACCTAGAGTTTGTCTCCCCTCCTCCAGAAAGACTAAAAATCACAGATCTATCTACAAATTCGGAAAAAAATGTGGCATTAAGGAAAGAAATTTTTTTCTTTATTAAAAAAGGAAGTTTTACTCCCAGTTTCAGGCTCAGAAAGAGGCAGAGTGTTTTACATCCCTGTTTCTTGTACCCAAATCAGACTGCTCTTTTCGGATTTTCATAAACGTGAGAGAACTAAATCGGTACCTCAAATACAAGAAAAACTATATAAATAAGGTATCGCTGTAATAATACTGACCCAGAGAATGAAGGTAACAGTTTCAGTTTTACTAGTTTCAAAGACTGTGTAATGGCTACCATAGATATAAAGGACGCTTATTATCATGTTCCAATTCATGCAGATTTTCAAAAATTCCTCAAGGTTGCAGTAGCCTTAGACAGTCAAATATCTCATCTTCAATACAGAGCTCTTCCTTTTGGCATATCACAGGCCCCCAGACTTTTCACAAAGTTAATGGGGGAGGTGATGGCCTGCATAAGAGAAAAAGACATTTTAATTCTTCTTCTTCAAAGAAATTCTTCAAAGTTAAATAGGGAAAAATCAAATCTGGTCCCTTCTCAGAATTGTGTCTTCCTGGGATGAATCCTGGACTCGGTACAACAGCGATGTATCCTCCCTCAACTCAAGATATCTTGCCAAGAGGACTACATTTAGTCTCTGGTAGCCTCAAAGAGACAAACTATCAGATAAGGCATGTCTGTATTAGGCAGGATGACCTCGACAATCCCAGCTGTCCGTTGGTCCCAGTTTAATTCCAGGATACTTCAGTGGCAAATCCTGGAGAAATTGAAGGGTTTGTTGTCCCCTCTGGATGCACCTCTTACCCTCACTCCTCAGGAATTACAGTCGCTAATCTGGTGGTGGGATCCTGCAAATTTATCTCAGGCATTCCAGTGGGGTCTACAAGAACAGATAACGATTACCACGGACGCCAGGCCTCCAGGGTGGCGTTTTGACAATGGAGAGTTCTACAGGTAGTCTAGGGGAGAGTCAGGATTCACAAAATGTGAGAGAATTAAGAGCTGTTTTTCTAGCCCTAAAGGGTTTTCTGCCCGAACTTCCAGGAAAAGGGGTAAAAATCTTTTCTGCCCAAACTTCCAGGAAAAGGGGTAAAAATCTTTTTGCACAATATTACCATAGTTTCCTACCTAAACACAGGGAGGTACCAGATCAGAAGATTTAATGGCATTAACAGTGGAAATCCTTGCCCTAATTATGGCTCTTGTTCCCTTTATCAAGGCAGTGCTCCTTAAAGGATCAGAAAAATAGGCAGATTTTTTTTTTTTTTTTTTACTCAGATTGTTTTTATTTTATTTTTGACATAAGAAAAATAAGTTACAACACTGTGCAAAGGCACGGAAAAGGAGATTACATCAATCTGTGAATAATAGAACAGCTGTCTCATAAATCAACCCCTCTCATGCCCCTTAATTCTACCCCCACCGCCTCCCCGTGCAGCCCGATCCGCCTGAGGTTAAACCCAGATTCACAAGTATTGTAAATAAACGAAGTGTGAATATACAGGTAAGTTAAAGAACACATATTATACAGTAGTTCACAACATTCCCAGTCATCTACCTCACAGTGTTTCCAACCTCAATTCTACTAACCCATGGTGCTCAATCCAGGGACTCCATTGGGCCTTATGTTTTTTAGCTGCTCCTATTTTAAGACATATGCTTTTCTCTAATTTAATGAGAGTACGGACCTTTTTAGGAAGGCTCCAAAAGTTGGAGCATTTGGATCTAGCCACATCGAGGCAATCAATTTCCTTGATTCGTACAGAATTTTCGATAATGATAACTTAGCAGCTTCCCTTACTGAAAGTGGTTCCAGATAACCCAGGACACAATTTAGTGTGGCAGATTTTTTTAAGCAGAAACCACCTAGACCAAGGAGAGTGGTGTCTGAATCAAGAAGTCTTTGATCAAATTGTCCAGCTTTGGGGTCATCCCCGGGTAGATTTGTTTGCTACTAGACAGAACAGCAAATGCAAACATTTTTTTTTCCTAAACCCAAGCGATCTTCCTTTGGGGCTAGATGCATTTTCTCTTCCGTGGCCAGATAAACTTCTCCTCCCTATACTAATATTCTTGAGGATGGAGTTCTTATTAGACCAAATCCTTCTTTCCTTCCCAAGGTGGTTTCATTGTTTCATAGATCTCAAGACATTGTCCTTCCTTCCTTTTGTCAATCCCCGAAGACTGAGAAAGAAAGAAGGCTCCATTGCTTAGATGTCAGGAGGTGCCTCTCTGAATATTTGAAGGTTACTAGCCAGTGGAGAAAATCTTCAAAGCTGTTTGTGCAGTTTGGAGGAAGGAGTAAGGGTGATAAAGTTTCTTCTAGAACATTAGCCAGATGGATTGTGGGCGCTATTTCCTTAGCCTATTCTGCTGCGGGTGAGTATCCATCTTTTGGGGTTTGGGGCTCACTCAACCAGATCTGTTTCTACCTCCAGGGCAGAAAGAGCTGAGGCAAGCTTAGAGCAGATTTGTAGGGTGGCCACCTGGAAGTCCCCTTGTACCTTTTTTCGGCACTGTAGACTGGACTTAGACTCTAATGAGCGCCTGTCCTTTAGAAGAAAGGTTTTACAAGCAGTAGTCGTCGTCCCCCCCCCCCCCCCCCAAACTAGTTCTGTTCTAGTAATCTCTCAAGGGTGCTGTCATGGGCGTATGGGAACTTCAGGATTACACTTATCGGTAATCGTTTTTTCCATGAGCACATGACAGCACCCGGGATTTATTCCCACCCTATTTTTGGAAGTTTTTTGTTTAAAAATTTTTTTTTTTTAAAGAGAATTGTGATATACAGTAGTAAGATGAGGACAAGTTCTCACAATTAACTGGTGCTATAGGGGCAGTGTCCCTCCTTTAAAGCTCTCCACAAGGGTTTCCTGTCCTGGATGGAGGCAGTGTCTCAAGGGTGCTGTCATGGGCTCATGGAAAAACGATTACTGGCAAGCGTAATCCTGAATTTGCGGACCACAAAATACAAACAGTCGTGTGCATGAGCCCTAAGTTGAACCGTCTAATGACATAATTTAAAGGTGTTATTCAGGAAAAGATATCCTCAGGATAGGTCATTAGTATCAGATCTGGGGGTGTGACACCCGACACCCCCACCAGTCAACTATTAGAAAAGGCCTCGAGTGCAGCAGCATCTTTGTAGGCTAGTGACATCACTGTATATTGGTCACATTGCCTAGTTGCAGCTCAGCCCGATTCAAGTCAATGGGGCTGAGGTGCAGTAACAAGCGCTGCCACTATACAATTTTTGGCACTCTCTTTCGAAAGCTGCCAGGAGCCTGTATCACTCACCATAGCTTCGGTGAGCTCAGCTGCTCCCTGAAACCAGGGCTGTGGAGTCGGTAAGCCAAAGCCCCGACTCCGACTCCTCAATTTCCCCTCACCCCGACTCCGACTCCCGACTCTGACTCCTACTCCCTCATACATGGAGCATGTTTAAGTGATAACTTTAAACAAATTTTCATAAAATCAATAGTACAGATAAGTCATGGCAAAAACAGTTTGTAATCTATCAGGCTTCTCTGGGTACAGCTCACTTAGGGCCTAATCAGAGGCGTAGCTAGAGGTTCAGCACATGGGGGGCGAAACATACTTGAGTGGGCCCCCCACCTATTGGCTTCCCAAACGCACGTTTCCAACTTCACAGGCACATACTACTAGTTGTGGTTATAATACTGTATTAGCAAGATGACTATATAAACTGCTAGATCATCTATGCCGTTAAGTACAGTACAATGGACCTTCTACATACCCTACTCTAAATACTCTGCCACATAATGCAGTAAAATATAGGATTAATAGGAGTAAAAAAGGGGACTCCTATGTTAAAGGAAATCTGTCCCCAGCTTTTACATCACTAAACTAACAGTCCCTTGCCCCCATCAGACCTCAGATCAGCGTATTGTGCCCCCATCAGACCTCAGATCAGCAGAATGTGCCCCCATCAGACCTCAGATCAGCAGAATGTGCCCCCATCAGACCTCAGATCAGCTGAATGTGCCCCATCAGACCTCAGATCAGCTGAATGTGCCCCCATCAGACCTCAGATCGGCTTAATCTGCCCCATCAGACCTCAGATCGGCTTAATCTGCCCCATCAGACCTCAGATCGGCTTAATCTGCCCCATCAGACCTCAGATCGGCTTAATCTGCCCCATCAGACCTCAGATCGGCCTAATCTGCCCCATCAGACCTCAGATCGGCCTAATCTGCCCCATCAGACCTCAGATCGGCCTAATCTGCCCCATCAGACCTCAGATAGGCTTAATGTGCCCCCATCAGACCTCAGATCAGCGTATTGTGCCCCCATCAGACCTCAGATCATCAGAATGTACCCCCATCAGACTTCAGATCGGCTTAATGTGCCCCCATCAGACTCCATAATGGAAGCGCTCACTTGTATTCGCCTGATTGTACTAAGGCCATCCCTGCTGGGCCCCCCAGAGGTATTGGGCCCAGAACATCGCCTCCCCTGCCCCCCCCCCAGTAGCTACGCCTCTGGGCCTGATATATGAAAACTGTCTAGGTCTAAGACTTTTTTTGTTGCCCATAGCAACCAGAGATCCCCTTTCATTTCTCCAGAGCACTATATGAAATGAAAGGGGAGCTCTGATTGGTTGCTATGGGCAACAAAGAAACTTCTACACCTAGACAGTTTTCATACATAAGGCTCTAGGTGTTTTACATCAGCAGCAGATAGAAGCCACGAGAGCAGCTAACCTCTCCAAACATGAGCTCAGAGGAAACATAAAGCATACAGAGAGAACATGCACTGGACATAAAGGGCAGTACACAGTCATCTCAACTAAAAGCCTAAATCCTTAGATCAGGAATAGAACATGTATAGGACATTTCATCATTTTCACAAATTCTTATAAAAATATATTCAGCACTGAACTAAATGTACTAATTCATTATATATTTTAGGAGTCGGTCCATTTTATACTGACTCCGACTCCACAGCCCTGCCTGAAACAGCTAATCAGTGGGAATGCCAGGAGTTGGACCCTGCTGATGTTATAATAATAACCTACAACCTATATTGTGTACAATGTAATGAAAAGCTGGAAGAAAAATTTCAAATGGGCTGGAAATGGAAAAACTAGTAAAACTGACCTGTTACCATCATTCTCTGGGTCAGTATGATTACAGCAATATATAGTTTTTCTTGTGTTTGAAAAAATGAATAAAAAAATTAAATGAAAAATTTTATATATATATATATATATATATATATATATATATATATACACAGTACAGACCAAAAGTTTGGACACACCTTTCATTCAAAGAGTTTTCTGTATTTTCATGACTATGAAAATTGTAGATTCACACTGAAGGCATCAAAACTATGAATTAACACATGTGGAATTATATACTTAACAAAAAAAGTGTGAAACAACTGAAAATATGTCTTATATTCTAGGATCTTCAAAGTAGCCACCTTTTGCTTTGATTACTGCTTTGCACACTCTTGGAATTCTCTTGATGAGTATATAATTCCACATGTGTTAATTCATAGTTTTGATGCCTTCAGTGTGAATCTACAATTTTCATAGTCATGAAAATACAGAAAACTCTTTGAATAAGAAGGTGTGTCCAAACTTTTGGTCTGTACTGTGTGTGTGTATGTTTGTGTGTGTGTGTGTGTGTGTATATATATATAATATATATATATATAATATATATATATATATATATATATATATATATATATATATATTATTTTTATTTTTTTTTAAATTATTTTTTACAAGGCTATCATCTGACCCCTATAACGTTTTTTATATTTACATCTACAGAGCTGTGTGAGGGCTCATTTTTTTTATGGGACAATCTATTGTTTATATTGAAACTACTAGCTGAAGGACCCGGCTTCGCATGGGTATATTTCATCTATTTCATTTAATGTTTGTGTGTGAGGTTAAAAGATATCCATAGTGTTCTCCATCACAGTGACTTCTCCGGCATCCCGCCCCTTTACCTGGACTTCCACGGTACCGTGCTCCCTTAACAGTGGCCTCCACAGTACCCCGCTCTCTTAACTCTGCAGCAGCTTCCCTTTTATTAGTGACCTCTACAGTGCCCGTCCCTTTATCAGTGACCTCCATAGCAGCCTGCCTCCTTAACAGTAACATCCACATCACCTGTCCCTTTAACAGTGACCTCCACAGTGGCTGCCCCATGTCCTCAACAGTGATTTCCACAATAAGCCACCCCTTAACCGTTATCTCCACAAAGCTCCATTTCCTGGTCTCAAATCCCTGGCGTGCTCTGCTCATCCAGCACCCGGCACCTGTGCACTGCTCTGCCCACTGTGGGCAGAGGCGCAGGGACTCTTAGTGCGCATGCGCCAGTCCGCTGTTCCTAATCCGGCCGGCCGAAGTAAAAAGCCGACATAGTGGGCAGAGCAGTGCACAGGCGCTGGATGAGCGTCGCACGTGAGGGATTTGTGACCAGGAGGAGGACGTTATTATAATAAAGGAGGGCGGGCCGGAGAGGTGAAATAAGAGGGGTTTGGAGTGCAAATCGCCCAGGGACGGTCTGAAATAACGCTGCTTCCAGACACTTGTGCAGACTAATTTGCATAAGTTACAAAAGTATTTTTTCGGAGATATGAGCGATGGACATATATAATAAAGGTACCATTGAGATATATGGAAAGTAGGCTACAGCCTAATCTGAGCAGTCTATAACACTCAGATTAGGTGAAAGACTCCCTTTAACAGTGACCTCCACAGTACTCCGCTGTCTAACAGTGATCCCCACAGCGACTGCCACTAATCGTGACCTCCACAGTGTTCGCCCCTTAAAACAGTGCCCTTAACAGAGACCTTAACAGCGCCCGTACCTTTAACAGTGATCTCAATAGTGACTGCCCATTTATGAGTGAAGCAGCACTGTGCTGTCTGACCGTGAGCTTCAGGGAGAAAATCACCCTCCCTTCCACCCCTGCAGCTGACAGAAGTAGATTTTTACCTTCATTTTTTTCAATCCCTGTTGGCTGCTTTGTGGGAGGGGGTGTGGCCTAAACCAGTGGGGGCATGTCTTAGCAGGACCTATGGCCAGGTTTTTTAAGTCCATCTTCACTGTGCTCCCTTAAAGGGCATCTGTCAGAAGTTTTGTACCTATGACTCTGGCTGACCTGTTACATGTGCGCTTGGCAGTGGAAGGTATCTGTGTTGGTCGCATGTTCATATGTGCCCCAACATGTTGTAATTTTAGTCCGGCCGCCTCTTGGCATATTTGCCGTACTGCAGCCGGAACTCCGGCCTGCCCCCATTATAGTGACGAAGCGTAGATCCGGCCACAGACGTGGACAAGGAGCAGCACGGATCCGGCAGGCTGTTCACCAGTGCCGCTAATGTGAAAGTAGCCTAACCGGTCAGCCAGTGTCATAGGTACAAAACTGCTGACAGATGCCCTTTAACAATGTCAACAGGGTCACAGCACCCTTCCCCTTTTAACCCTTTCAGTAGAAGCCACTTTTCATCCCAGGCCGATTTTTGCAAATCTGACATGTCACTTTATGTGGTAATAACTTTAGAACGCTTTTACTTATCCAGGCCATTCTGAGATTGTTTTCTCATCACATATTGTGCTTCACGACAGTAGTAAATTTGTGGCAAAATATTTCATTTTTATTTATAAAAAATAACCAAATTTGGAAAAAATTAGAAATTTTCAAATTTCAATTTCTGTACTTTCAAAATACATAATAATACCTCCAAAAATAATTATTTTTTTTTACATTCCCCATATGTCTACTTTATGTTGGCATCATTTTGAAAATGACATTTTAGTTTTTTGGGATGTTTATAAGGCTTTGAAGTTTAGAATCAAATCTTAAAATTTTAAGATTTCCAAAACCCATTTTTTTAAGGACCAGTTCAGTTATGAAGTCACTTTGTGGGGCTTATATTGTGGAAAGTCCCCATAAATCACCCCATTTTAGAAACTACACCCTTCAAGCTATTCAAAACTGATTTTACTAACTTTATGTGTTCCATGAGTATTGATGGAAAATTGGAATGAAATTTCAAAATTGCACTTATTTTTAGCAGATTTTAAATTTTAATCTATTTTTCATGAATCAAGGGTTAACAGCAAAACAAAACTCAAAATCTATTACCCCGATTCTGGAGTTTACAGAAACAAATATGTGCACAAAAACTAATGTATGGGGGCTTCACAGTGGAAGGAGTACCATATGGCTTTTGGAGAGCGGAATTAGCTGGAATAATAATTGGGAACTATGTCGCACATGAAGACACCGTGAACTGGCCCTACAGTGGAAACCCCCCAAAAGTGACCCCATTTTATAAAGAGCACCCCTCAAGGAATCTTTCAAGGTGTGTGGTGAGCACTTTGAGCTCAAAGGTGTTTCCTAGAATTAGGATACACACGGCAGTGAAAATGAAAAATTGGAATTTTTTGACAAAGTTGCTTAACACCCACAGTTTTCACTTTCACAAAGGGTAACGGGACAAAATGCACCCCACATTTTGGTCACCATTTCCCCCCTGAATTCGGCAACACCCCATATGTGCTTGTAGCCCAATGTACTGGCGCACAGCAGGCTTCAGAGTGGAAGGAGCACCATATGGCTTTTGGAGAGCAGAATTAGCTGGAATAATAATTGGGAGCTATGTCGCACATGAAGACACCCTGAGCTGGCCCTACAGTGGAAACCCCCCAAAAGTGACCCCATTTGGGAAAGAGCACCCCCGTCCGAACATTTTAAGAAAGGGTACTTTTTTTGCAAACTGGTGTCTCACAGAAGGCAGAAACACTTGTAAAAGCATTTCTAAGCACACATTTGTGAAAATGAAAAATTACTAGCAGACCCCAATTTTTCATATTCACAAGGGGCTAAAGGAGAAAATGCACCCCAGTATGTGTCCCCCATTTTCTCCCCATTCAGGAAACACCCCATATGTGCTCGTAGCCTGCTGTATGGGCGCACAGCAGGCCTCTAGAGGCAAACTGCAAAATATGGATTTTGTAGGCCAGACATGTCACATTTAAATAATTCCTGAGGTCCCCAGCAACTAAAAACCCCAAGAAGTGACCCCATTTTGTAAAGAGCACCCCAGTACGAACATATTAAGTGGTAGAAAGGGTACTTTTTAGCAAACTGGTGTCTCACAGAAGGCTGAAACACTTGTAAAAGCATTTCAAAGCACACATTTGTGAAAATGAAAAATTACTAGCAGACCCCAATTTTTCACATTCACAATGGGTTAAAGGAGAAAATGCACCCCATTATGTGTTCCCTATTTTCTCCCCATTATAGCAACACCCCATATGTGCTTGTAGCCTGCTGTATGGGCGCACAGCAGGCCTCCAGAGGCAAACTGCAAAATATGGATTTTGCAGACAAGAATTAACAGACATGGTTTTTTAATTGACATGTCGCGTTTAAAAATTTCCTGAGGTCCCCAGCAACTAAAAACCCCAAGAAGTGACCCCATTTTGGAAAGAGCACCCCAGTACGAACATTTTAAATGATAGAAAGGGTACTTTTTAGCAAACTGGTGTCTCACAGAAATGAATATGTAGTGATGGTGAAAAGTGGATATGTAAGCTATTTGGAATATATCTGAGGTACAAAGTGAAAATATTTCAGGCTACATCAAGGATGAAACTAATCCATGGATGAGTGGTAGATTCTGAAACAATCCTTGATGCACAGGCCAGGTTTTTCAGGGCAGGTTTCGCAGTGATATAGTGTCCTTCCTAATCCCCCTTTTTGAACATACCCTGCATCTTTTTTGGGTCCTTCCCTTCCTCGCTGTTTTGGGGACTTAACCAGGGAAATGTTGCCCTGATACTACCCGGGCACCGTAACTTGCAGAAGTACTGGGGGCCTCTTCTGCTTGGTTTTGAAGAATTAGGGCCTTTATCACCACCTCTTGAAATTGTAGGAACGTTCTTGTCTGGCCTGTAGATCTAAATAGCACGAATGCATTGTACAGCGCCACCTGTACGAGGTGCACGGCCAGCTTTTTGTACCACACTTTTGTTTTTCGTGTGGCACTGTAGGGTTTTAGAACTTGATTTGAAAGATCAACCTCCCATGTTCTTGTTGTAATCCATAATGCAGTCCGGTTTGGGGACAGTGGTAGTGGTACCACGTACACGGGCAGGGGAGCTGGTGTTGGGGTGAATACTGGTCAGTACAAGGACATCCCTCTTGTCCTTGTACTTAACCACCAACGTGTTCTCATTGAGGAGAGCCCTACTTTCACCCTTCCTCAGTGGTTTCCCTACAAGGGATCTAGGGAGGCCTCTCTGATTTTTGTGTACTGTGCCGCACGCCACAGTACGTCTGGAAGTTAAGGACTGGAACAGTGGTAGACTCGAGTAGTAATTATCTATGTAGAGATGGTAACCCTTATCTAGCAGTGGGTGCAGCAAGTCCCACACAATCTTCCCACTAACTCCTAGGCCGGGGGGGCATTCTGGGGGTTCAATTCGGGTGTCCCTTCCTTCATAAACCTGGAATTTGTGAGTGTACCCGGAGGTACTCTCACAGAGTTAATACATTTTTGTGCCATACCTTGCCCGCTTGCTGGGCAGGTACTGGCGGAATCTTACCCTCCCTTTGAAAAGTAAAAGTTTTGTCTATGCATACATTTTGTTCGGGGGTGTACACTTCTGAAAACTTTGTATTGAAGTAGTCAATGACAGGTCTAATTTTGAACAGACGGTCATATGTGGGGTCATTCTGAGGTGGGCATTGTGCATTATCATTGTAATGCAAAAATTTAAGCAATGTTTGGAATTGATTCCGGGCCATGGTTTTACTGAAAATTGGAGTGTGGTGCAAGACATCCGTACTCCAATACTGATTAATCTTTGGTTTTTTAACAAGCCCCATATGCAGCACGAGTCCCCAAAAGATCATCATCTCTGCTGCATTTACTGCTGTCCAACCTTGGGGTCTAGCGTATGGCGTTGTGGGGTTCTGGGAAATAAATTACTGGGCGTACAAATTTGTTCGGGTTACCATCAAATTAATAAAGTCTTCAGAGAAAAAGATTTTTAAATAATCAATTTCTGTGAACCCTGCACAGTCTATCTGAATTCCGGAGCTGGCCTCAAAATCCGTAATTTGGGGCTGATAATTCTCAGGGGGTGGGGTCCATAAGGGTTCACTCTGGGGGGCTGCCTCAGCTGTCGTTCTGGGGCGCCTTCTAGGGAGTCCCTTATCAGCGGATGATGATGATGATGAGGGGGAAGAGGAGTAGAGGAAAGTGGCATCCTCTTCTCCTTCAGTGGCTGACTCTGTATCAGAGGCAAGGATGGCGTATGCCTCTTCTGCCGAGTACACTCGTTGGGATGATTGGGACATTTTTATTTTATTGGGGTGAAACGTGTAAAACTTTATTTAGTGTGAGGGGTGTGTATGTAGTGTTTTCACACGTGAAGGTTTTTTTTAAAAGTTTTGAAATAGAATTTTAAAAAAAAAGGGGGGGGGATTTTTTTAAAAAAAGGTCTTTTCTGTAAAAAAAACAAAAAAAGTATTTACTGCAGAAAAAACGCTTTCCTGCAGAAAAAAAAGTATTTACCACACAAAAAAAAGTGCAGTGCAAAATGAGCAGACGCGATCAGTAATGGACACTACTGATCGGTGCTCAGTGGTTGCAAAATGCACGTACGCAGATGATGCGTTTGTGCAAATTCCTAAACTGACACTAACTGAAATCTAACTACCACTACCTGTGGTTCTTTTTTAACACAAGATATGTAAAAAAAAAAAATGTGCAGATGCTGCTGATACAGCACACACGCACACAGATCGTGTGTGCGTGCAGAAACTGTAGTGAAAAAATTCACTACAGTCCTCTGCAAACTGCACGTACGCAGATACAGTGCGTTCATACAAAAAACCTACACGGACACTAACTGAAATATATATATATATATATATATATATATATATATATATATAGATTTTCAGGAACTGGAGTTACTCCAAAAAATGTGCTAATGCAGCACGCACGCACACAGATTGTGCGTGCAAAAACTGTAGTAAAAAAACTCACTACAGTATGAAAAAACTGAACACTGGCTAAAATTTAACTTGTGTATGTATATATATAGATATAGATATATAGAGATAGAGATATAGATATATATATATATATATATATATATATATATATATATAGATATATATATATATATATATATATATATATATATATATATAGAGAGAGAGAGAGATATGGAGCTCTATATATATTTATATAAAACCCTAACTACTAATTCTTCTTTTTTAACAAAAAAATAGAAAAAATGGCCCAAAAAAATCAGAGATGTTAAAAAAAAAAAAAAAAAAAAAAAAAAAAGAGCAAAGAATATTCCGCAGGTGCTAATCAGGCAGGTATGCACTGAAAAGCACTTGGCGGTCACAGCTCGCATGCAGAAAAAGTGGTGCGGAGCTGAAAAATTGTTAAAAAAAAAAAACAAAAAAAACGCACGGACCAAGTGACGTCCGTAAAAAAAAAAAGGACGGGAAGGGGGTGGGGGTAGGGAAGGGTAACTTCTTCTTTTCTTCTTTTTTTCTTCTTTTCTTCTTTCTTCTTCTTTACAGGAGCAGGTGAAAAGCAGCACAGAGAAGCATAGAACCTCTCTGCATGCAGTCACGAGCTAGAATGGCTGCATGCAGGGAAGTGCTGCCTCTTCCTGTGCTGCTATAGCGCTGCCATTGGCTGGAGCGTTGTACCAGCCAATGGCAGCACTGGCAGGGGACGCCAAACACTGGTGTCCCCTGCCTCACCTCCGATGTAACCATTGCTGACCTGTTCAGCGTCAATCACCATCGGACAGCGTCCCCTGCATCTCCGTGAATAGATGAAAGTCATCCGGAGCTGCGATTGGCCAGTCTGCAGAAACCGGCCAATCGCAGCGATCAGGGGGGCGGAAAAGCCTCCCTGTGCCCTCAGGAAAGATGGCTGCCTGCCGTACACGGGATTTGTGTCCCAGCTTTTTGCGCCGCAAGGGTTAAAGCTGACCTACAGCAGTGAAGAAAAATGGCTGGCTTGTTATGGAAACCTGTTGTAAAACTGTGTGTATGTGAAGAGTAAGGACCTGCGAGCTTCTATTAATAAGGGTCATGTCACCAGGCTTCTATTGGCTAATGCATTTTTTGGGAATATCTCAGGAATGGTACGTCCTAGAGAGCTGGGACCCAGTCTAAAACCTTCCCGGACACCTGACGTACCTGTGTGCCAAATTTCGTGATTGTAAATGCGACTCAGCTTTATATATTAGATTATGAGGGTAGACTTTTTGGTTACTTTGTTCAGTTTTTTTGGGAGGTGAAACGAAAAAACAGCGAATCGCCCATTTTGATTCCCGTTACAGCATTCATTGTACAAGATAAGTTTCAATTTTTAGGTTTTAATAGTATGAACATTTCGGTATGTGGTGATACCTGTGATGTTACTTTTTTATTGTTTATTATTACCCTTTCTAAGGCTAGAGGGGACCCAGGGCTGACCATCTAAACAGCAGAGAGGGCTGGTGCTCTGCTGTTTCCATAGCTCCCATTGCAGTATATGGGAACTACAGAAGCTGCATATTTTGCTGTGCTGCACTGTTTCCTAGCTCCCGTGCACTGCTGCTGTGTTCACATCACATTTTTGTACCACATTTAATATATATATATATATATATATATATATATATATATATATATATATAAATACACATTGTATACGTTAAATGGATGCCTACAACAGATACCACACTTGTAATATCCATCACCATAGTGTTCCATATATGTTATTTGTTGGACTCTGCAGGGTATAAAAGCGTATTATTATTTACTATGCTTTTGCACCCTTTTTTTCCCCAAGGAATATGTTAAAGGGGTTGTCCAAGTTGTTTTTATTGGTGACCTTTCCTCCGGATAGGTCATCAGTATCGGATCGGCGGGGGTCTGATACCTGGCAACCGCGCTGATTAGCTGTTTGAAGAGAAGAGCTGTCTGTTTACCTGCTCACCGTCACAATAGCTGTAGTGAGCAGGTGTAATTGCAAGAAGGCGTCCTATTTACTGAGAGTCCAGTCTCAGTAGCCAAGAGTCTGGTTAATCAAATCCTCACCCTGATCCTCCTTCCTCCCACCATGCAGAGTCTGGGCAAACAAGTGATCCCACACTTGGATATTCCGAGGAGCTTTTTTCATCGCCGTTCCTTGATTTGGGCCTCTCGCCAAGGCCACTTGAAGTGGGACATGAGAAGATATTGTGCCCTGATTCCCAAACTCATGATCATCCACAGTCTGAAGAAGATGACGGTGGGGAACGGCAAGTAGCGTCTCACGAGTTGCATGATGAGACACAGTTGCCAATAAGTCAAGGGCAACTAGTGCCTCAAGAGGTTGATGATGAAGATGAGACACAGTTAAGTCAGGTTCTTATTAGGTCACCATGTCAGGAGGAGTGAGGAAGTGGAAGAGGAGGTGGTGGACGATGAAATCGCTGACCCAACCTGGGAAGGTGGCAAGCCGAGCGAGGACAGCAGTACAGAGAGGGAGGGATCTTCAGCACCACAAGAGGCTAGAAGAGGCAGTTGGGTGGCAAAAGGGAGAAGGCAGGCCATGCCAACCAGGCCCTCAACTGTTCCCCGGAGCACCCCCTTGCGGCAATCTCCCTTGCCAAGCGTTAGGTGTTCTGCAGTCTGGCGGTTTTTTGAGGAAAGTGCTGATGATAAACGGTTTGTAATTTGCAACCTGTGCCGTACCAAGATGAGCAGGGGTGTAAACACCAGCAACTTAACCCTTTCGCGCCCGGAGGTTTTTTCGGTTATGCATTTTCGTTTTGCGCTCCCTACCTTCAAACAGCCATAACTCTTTTATTTTTCTGTTCACATAGCTGTATGAGGGCTTGTTTTTTGCGGGACAAGTTGTACTTTCCAACGCCACCATTTAATATTGCATATGGTGTAGTGGGAAGCGGGAAAAAAATTCCAAACCGGGTGAAATTGCAAAGAAAACGCTATTCTGCTACAGTTCTACGGGTTTCTTATTTACAGCGTTCGATGGATTACAGTTTTCAGTAATCCAGTAAATAAGGGTTTCTTATTTACAGCAAGGATTACAGTTTTCATATGGTGTTCCGGCCCCCCGATTGGCCACACGGGTGTCTGTACACCACCCGGAAGCGAATGCTTCCGGGTTGAGACGCAACTAGATGCCGTAGTCACGGCATCTAAACTCCCAGGAAGACGCCGCCGATGGCGGTAAGTAGCAGCTAGTCTCTGCTGTTAGAAACAGCAGAGACTTGCCAGCCATGACGCCCGCCGCACTTGCGAGCGGGCGCCATGTGCCCGCATCGCCCCAGCGCCGTACATGTACGGCGCTGGGCGCGAAGGGGTTAACCGCCACATGGCAGCAAAGCACCCTAAAAAGTGGGCCGAACACCTGGGTCCACGATCTGTGTGTGCAGGTCACACCACTGCCTCCTCTTCCCCTCTGTTACGTGCTGTCCAAGACGCAGGCCCAGATGCCTCCCGTCCTGCACCTGGACCTTCGCAGGAAACATCAGCCAGCACGTCCACTTCAATGTCCCAGCGCAGCGTTCAAATGTCCTTACCGCAGGCATTTGAACGTAAGCGCAAATACCCTGCCACCCACCCACAGGCCATAGCTCTAAACACGCAACTTTCCAAGTTACTGGCCCTGGAAATGGAAGGAAACAACTGACACATGGACAAGTGCTTGTGGCCAGGGACGCTACATTTCCCTGATGGCACACTGGGTGAACGTTGTGGAGGCTGGGAGCGAGTCGTCCCCTGGGATGGCCCAGGTGCTCGACGCCGAGGATTGCGGGCCCTACTTCCATCCGGATTTCCACTGCCACCTGTAGTAGCGGCTGCAACCCCTCCTTCTCTTCCTCCGCCTCCTCCTCCACTTCTTCCCATGCAGAATTGCCATCTTGCAGCACCACTTAGACTTCTGTCAGTAGCTGGAAGCAGTGTAGCACAGCAGTCGGTAAGCGGCAACAGGCCGTGCTGAAACTTTTTTGCCTGGGTGACAAACCGCACACTGCCGCAGAGCTGTGGCATGGCATAAGGGACCAGGCTGAGCTGTGGCTCTCGCCAGTCAACCTACAGCCAGGTATGGTTGTATCCGATAACGGCCGCAACTTGGT